>SEYY01000288.1:101017-108517 GCA_009176605.1 Armadillidium nasatum
TTGAATCTGTAAGGATCTTGAATCTGTAAGGGAGAAAATGTAGTAGTAGTAGTAGTAGTAGGAGTAGTAGGAGTAGGAGGAAAAGTGAAGCTACCAACCCTTGTCTACGACCAAAGTTTCACTTAAGGTTGTCCAAGTATCATCGCATCATCATCGGAAAAACTGTGAGGGTGTACCTTTATTTATTTATTTATTTTTTTTTCTTACAGTGTTCCAGAAAAGATATAATGTAAAATATTTATGTAAATAATAATAATAATAATAATAATAATAATAATATAAAATAAATAAATAATAAATAAATAAATAAATAATAAAATAAAAAAAAAAATAAAAAAAAAAAAATTTAAATAAAAATATTAATTAAATTTAGGCAAATTTTTCAGTTCTATGATAATTTATTTCAAAAAGGTACGTAAAATAAATTTGTAAAAACTATCGGTTCCGATCTGGATCAGATCCCGGTTTTATCCTATATATATATATTATATATATATATATATATATATATATATATATATATATATATATATATATATATATATATATATATATATATATATATATATATATATATATATATATATATATATATATATATATATATATATATATAATATATATATATATATATATATATATATATATATATATATATATATATATATATATATATATATATATATATATATATATATATATATATATATATATATATATATATATATATATATATATATATATATATATATATATATATATATATATATATATATATATATATATATATATATATATATATATATATATATATATATATATATATATATATATATATATATATATATATATATATATATATATAAGTACAGTTCTTACATTAAGACAATGGCTGAATCCATTTTTGTCATTTTCAGAAATGAAAAGGGGTAGACAAAGCGGATCGAACGAACAGCGTCGACAACTTGAAACTCGTGATACTTAAAACGCCGAAATATGTCGTTATTGTCGTCTTCGTGGACGTTAATCGGAAGATTTTTTTTTCAAGGGGAGGGGGAGTGGGGGAAGGGTCGTTCTTCGTCATCTGCAACCTATTAAGTAAACGATTGCACGTGTCGGCGCCATTATTTTGCGGTCTTTTATTTAACACCGATGGCATTTTATTAATTTATCGTTTTTAGCGAAAGGTTTGAATTGTTTGACAATAGATTTTTTTTTCTTTTAACCTAAAGTAATTTGAAGAGAAATTGAGTATAATTACGCTTTTCAGTCATTATCTATCAATTCTTATCTTTATTTATCTATATTTTTCTATATTTTTCAATCTCTTCCATTTTCATTTACCTGGTTTATTTCTTTTCCTATTTTTTATTTTGTTTCGCTTACCCCTTACGGTGCTCTATTGGTTTCCATGTATCTATCTTGACCAGTGTATTAAAGTAGATCTTATAATTGATATTTTAATGTCTCTTCTGGTGGGAAAATTATTTTTCAGGTAAGAGAGTTGGAAAGAAAAAGGATTATAACTGCATAGAAAGACAAAGAATATACTGTATTCCCTCTTCAAAGTAAGTCTGTGACTAGGATGTTCAGAAGAGTAGTCGGTATCCATTGTAATAATAGCTGAAGTGTAAGAAGAATGTTAAAACAACTCGACGAGCAGAAAGGTGTCTGAGAGAGTCATAGGAACTGGAGTGTTGACTCGAATAGGTTTAGAATTCAACATTTAAAAAAAGAAAGCGTATGTCACACCAGGACGAGCAGAATACAATTATATATATATATATTATATATATATATATATATATATATATATATTATATATATATAATATATATATATATATATATATATATATATATATATATATATAATATATATATATATATTAATACTGGGGAGCAAAAATATTGATTGTATCATTTTATATTGTATGTTAGAGGGGAAAGGAAGATTATATTATTAATAAAATATAAGAGAACTAATGTTGATGGGAGAGAGAGAGAGAGAGAGAGAGAGAGATAGATAGATAGATAGATATAGAGAGCTAGCTAGACAAGGTCCTATTGAATAAATAAAGGGAAATATTACTGGAATTCAGGAATTATTATAATGTGTAACAGAGAATAAAAAACAATTGTTATTCTGACTCTGTACCAATATATATATATATATATATATATATATATATATATATATATATATATATATATATATATATATATATATATATATATATATATATATATATATATATATATATATATATATATATATATATATATATATATATATATATATAATGTTTTTATCTTCAAACCTCTTCATGTTGTTCAAAATTTACATATTTGAAAACTTAATAAAAAAGGAAAAATATGCGATGTATTATAGTCATTATAATGTCATTAGAAGGTGTACATTAAACTTAAAAAAACTTTTTAGTTTTTTTTTTTAAATAAAAAAAAAAAAAAACTTTTTTCTGACTAAAAAAATATAATTTGATTATGAAGATCCTATCTTCTTATTTGTGTATTTTTGTTTATTTATAAAATGGGAAAAATCGACTTTGGTTTCTCCCTATTGTTTTTTTATTGTTTTTTTTTTTTGTTTTTTTTTATTGTTTTCATCGGATTCGGAGAAATTGTATTCACTCCTCCCATTCTTCTCCTCCTCCTCCCTGTCATCCTCTTCTCCTCCCTTCTTCCTCTCCTCTTCTCTCCCTCCTATGTATAATGTGTGTGTGTGTGTATTGGGCGTTTATCTTTTATTTTTAGGAATGTGTTTACGTTTAAAGTCGAGGAAGACGAATATGATGATGAAGACGGTGAAGACTTGGAGAAGAACAAAGCTTTAGGGAAAGACTAATAAAACTGTTTTTGGGGAGATTTCGGTTTACGCCCTTTCATACATACGTAAAGGGCACAGCTTATATATATATATATATATATATATATATATATATATATATATATATATATATATATATATATATATATATATATATATATATATATATATATATATATATATATATATATATATATATATATATATATATATATATATATATATATATATATATATATATATATAGTATGTTGTAGATAGATAAGTAGATAATAATAGGAAAAAATAGTGAGGAATAGATACAGGATAGATAGTTAAAAAAAAATAAAAAATAGTGAGTGATAGATATAGAAAAAAAGTAATAGGAAAAAAGTGATATAGAAAAATATAGATAGTAATATGGAAAATGTGAAAAATAATTATAGATAGGTATATAGAGAGATAAATAGAGAGTGATAGATTGATAGATAGATAGATAGATAGATAGATAGATAGATAGATAGATATATATATATATATATATATATATATATATATATATATATATATATATATATATATATATATATATATATATATATATATATATATATATATATATATATATATATATATATATATATATATAATATATATATATATATTATATATATATATATATATATATATATATATATATATATATATAGATAGATATAGATAGATAGATAGATAGATAGATAGATAGATAGATAGATAGATAGATAGATAGATAGATAGATAGATAGATAGATAGATAGATAGATAGATAGATAGATAGATAGAGAGAGAGAGAGAGAGAGAGAGAGAGAGAGAGAGAGAGAGAGAGAGAGAGAGAGAGAGAGAGAGAGAGAGAGAGAGAGAGAGAGAGAGAGAGAGAGAGAGAGAGAGAGAGAGAGAGAGAGAGAGAGAGAGAGAGAGAGAGAGAGAGAGAGAGAGAGAGAGAGAGAGAGAGAGAGAGAGAGAGAGAGAGAGAGAGAGAGAGAGAGAGAGAGAGAGAGAGAGAGAGAGAGAGAGAGAGAGAGAGAGAGAGAGAGAGAGAGAGAGAGAGAGAGAGAGAGAGAGAGAGAGAGAGAGAGAGAGAGAGAGAGAGAGAGAGAGAGAGAGAGAGTGTTTGTGTGTGTGTGTTTGTTTGTGTTTTGACTGGAAAACAAATTGTAATCTAATAATAAGGCGTGTGCATAAACAATATTTATTTAAAGATTCTTATTTTTTTCATAAGCTGATTTAAAAAGCCTACTCTTCCGTGAATTTTGTTTATTTGTGTGTTCAGCGTAGTTTCGTCTTGTAACTTTTTTTTGACAAATGAATTGAGAAATTAGTTAAACAGAATCCGAGTAAAGGTCATGACCTCTTTTTTTCTTTACTTTGACCTCCGTCCTCAAAATAAGGTTTAGCCCTTCAAGGCTCTCTGGAGTCCATCTTTTTTTTTTTTTTTTTTTTTTTTTTTTTTCTTTTTCAGAGAAAAGTGGGTGGAGGACGTGGTTCGGCGCTCTTCATAATATTTAATTAAATAAATCCTTTTTCTTTTTGTGGGGGGGGGGGGGGGGGGGAGAGAAATGATTGAAATTTTGGATGAAAATCGGAGGGTGTCGTTGTCGTTCATTTATTAAATCTCCTTAAAGTCTATTTTTACAAAGAATGGGCTCGGTTTAAGTCGATCTCAAATATAAACACCCATCCACCCTTGAAATTATTTATTATTATTATTATTATTATTATTATTATTATTATTATTATTATTATTATTATTATTATTATTATTATTATTATTATTATTATTATTATTATTATTGTTATTGTTATTGTTATTGTTATTATTATTATTATTTCATTATTTTATTATTATTATTTATCATTATTTTTTTAATTATTTTTATTTTTATCATTATTATCATTTCATATTATTTTTGTTTTATTATCATTATTTTTATTATTATTATTATTTTTTGTTTTATTATTATTACTACTACTATTACTGCTACTAAAATATCTTTTTCTTCTATTTGTATTATGTATTACAATGTGTCTGTGCTCTCTTCCTTGAAAATTGTTTTTTTTTCCCGAATTTGCGTCTGACGAAAAGACTACATGAAGGTTTTGTTCGCTGCCCAAGCGACTCTCGTTGGCGTTTCCTTCAAAAACGTTTACTTCGTTAACCAAGCGTCGCGTTCCTTGGCGTTTCCGTTTAGCGTAGACTAAGGGCGAGTTGTAGATAGGCGAATTTAAGACGGGATGGCGAGAAATTTTTAGGTAAACAATCGTCAGATTTCGGGCAAGTTTTTCTTTTTTTTTCTTCTTTTTTTCGTTCTTTTTTCGTTCTTTTTTTTTTTTCTTCTTTCTTTCTTTCTTTCATTAGTCTAAAATAACTTCCTGATGTTTTATTTGAAAGTTTTTTTTTTTTTAACTACTTCTGCAAACGCGAATTGCTCATTCTAATGTCAATGAAATTATTCTATTAGTTAAAAAAAAGATTTTTTTTCCTTTTGTCTCGTAGATGTTTTAAACCTCCATCATTTTTTCATTAAAACTCTAATTTGAATATTTCCGTTCTCGTTGAATATTTCATTATACATATATTATATATATATATATATATATATATATATATATATATATATATATATATATATATATATATATATATATATATATATATATATATATATATATATTATTATATTTTATTATTATATTATTATTATTATTATTATTATTATTATTAATTATTAATTTATTATTATTATTATTATTATTATTTAATTATTATTATTTTCATTTATTATTATATTATTATTTTTTTTATTATTTTATTATTTTATTATTTTCAATTATTGTTATTATTATTATTATTATTATTATTATTATTATTATTATTATTATTATTATTATTATTATTATTATTATTATTATTATTATTATTATTATTATTATTATTATTTATTACTATTATTTATTTCTTATTATTTATTGCTGCTCGATTAAAACTCATACTTATTTTTGACACCAATTCCAACCTGTTTTTTTGAACGTTTCTTAAATTGTGACATTTTGAATTTGTGTTGTGGGTTAAATTTCTTTTTAGCCCTTTATCATATTATTAACCTCAACCTCTTTAGAAAGTCTCGGTATATATATATATATATATATATATATATATATATATATATATATATATATATATATATATATATATATATATATATATATATATATATATATTATATATATATATATATAATATATAATAATATAGAGGTTATTAGCTGATGTTTTTTTTTTTACTTATTTTTAAATGTGAAAAATATAAAAAAAATTTTTTTGTGACATATTTACCAGTGGTTTCAAAAACGATTCGTTAGGACAATTTTTGGCAATCTCTCTCTCTCTCTCTCTCTCTCTCTCTCTCTCTCTCTATATATAATATATATATATATATATATATATATATATATATATATATATATATATATATATATATATATATATATATATATATATATATATATATATAGATCATTGTAATGAATAAGGCTTTGCATTCATTAAAATATGTGAATCAGGTGTGGCGAAGAGAACGTCAGAAACCGTGTCTTCAAATTCTTTGTCTTGTCTTCGGTTTTGTTAATCGTTCTTGATCCTATTTGTAATCTCTACAAAATTTCCACTTCCTTTATATATATATATATATATATATATATATATATATATATATATATATATATATATATATATATATATATATATATATATATATATATATATATATATATGTATATATATATATATATATATATATATATATATATATATATATATATAATATATATATATATATATATATATATATATATATATATATATATATATATATATATATATATATATATATATATATATATATATATATATATATATATATATATATATATATATATATATATATATATATATATATATATATATATATATATATATATATATATATATATATATATATATATATATATAATATATATATATATATATATATATATATATATATATATATATTATATATATATATATATATATATATATATATATATATATATATATATATATATATATATATATATATATATATATATATATATATATATATATATATATATATTATATTATATATATATATATATATATATATATATATATATAATATATATATATATATGTATATATATAGTGAATTTATTTATTAAAATCCAGGCTTATCAAAGTTATAAAACGTATTTAAGCTTGAATATAACATTTTTATCAAATTAATTTAATGATATTAATTTATAATATATATATATATATATATATATATATATATATATATATATATATATATATATATATATATATATATATATATATATATATATATATATATATATATATATATATTAGTGATGGCATCCGCATCCGCATCCGCACAAAAATCAACATCCGCATCCGCATCCGCATCCGCATTTTCGAAAATTCAACATCCGCATCCGCATCCGCATCCGCACTTTCAAAAATTTAACATCCGCATCCGCATCCGCATCCGCACTTCTCCAAAATTCAACATCCGCATCCGCATCCGCATCCGCATCCGCAAATTAGAAA
>SEYY01000288.1:128517-134441 GCA_009176605.1 Armadillidium nasatum
ATATATATATATATATATATATATATATATATATATATATATATATATATATATATATATATATATATATATATATATATATTATATATATATATATATATATATATATATATATATATATATATATTATATATAATAATATATATATATATATATATATATATATATATATATATATATATATATATATATATATATATATATATATATATATATATATATATATATATATATATATATATATATATATATATATATATATATAATGGGTCCAAAACCTCCGCAAAAATGCAACAGGGTTGCATTTGCAGAGATTTTGGACCAATAAAAAATTAAGTTGATCATGTTGCAGAAAAAAAAAAAAAAAAAAAAAAAAAAAAAAAAAAAAAAAAAAAAAAAATTGAAAAAAATGGGGGTCAAAAGGGGGTGAGGGGGGCCACGCCCCCAATGTTGCAAAAAGGGGGGTGAGGGGGGTCCACGCCCCCCAATGTTGCAAAAAAAAAAAAAAATTTTTTTTTGAAAAATGGGGTAAAAAAGGGGTAAAAAAGGGTAAAAAAGGGGTAAAAAAGGGTAAAAAAGGGAAAAATGTATATAAAATGACTTAGAAAGAAATATTGCAAAGATATTGCAAATTTGCAATATTTTGTATGGGAAAATGACTACTCCTACTTTGATAATAATAATAATCTACGATTATCATGACGTATGACGTCACAACAAAGAGTTCGGGTTACTACTACTACTACTACTACTACTACTACTACTACTATAATAATAATAATAATAATAATAATAATAATAATAATAATAAGATGAAGAAGAAGAAGAAATAAATAATAATGATAAGAAAATAAATAATGTTCAACTTGCCTTGAGAGAGAGAGAGCGCTTCAGAGACACATCCTTCCACGACGGGATCCATCGGGCAAATGGGGAGATCTTTGAATCGTTATCATTTTATCTAATCTAAGATAAGATTATAGGATGGCGCGATTTTGTATGACGTCATAATCGATGAGTCGTTCACTTAGATAAATATTTAAAAATTTTCAGATATGATATTTGAAACAATATATATATATATATATATATATATATATATATATATATATATATATATATATATATATATATATATATATATATATATATATATATATATATATAAGATATAATAATTTCTAACAAAGAAAAACAAAAACTTTGTTTTTGTTTTTGTTTTTTTAAATAAAATTAGTAACGATTTCTTTAATATTTTAAATTATTTTCTTAATTTTCTTATTTTAGTGACCCAAAAACATAGAAATCATCGATATCATTGACATCAACTGGGGGGTAGGGGGGGTGCATAGCCCCTACCCCCACCTTTGCTTTCCATGTTTTGTATGATCTTTATGTTTTCGTAGCAGTATTATTACAATTTAAACGAATAATGTTTAAAAAATATTAAATATTATTTTAAAAAAACTTTTGTTTTTTCTTTTTAAAATAAAATATCAACGAATTTTGCTTAATATTTTAAATTATTTTCTTAATTTTCTTATTTTAGTGACCCAAAAACATAGAAATCATCGATATCATTGACATCAACTGGGGGTAAGGGGGGTGCATAGCCCCCTACCCCCACCTTTGCTTTCCATGTTTTGTATGATCTTTATGTTTTCGTAGCAGTATTATTACAATTTAAACGAATAATGTTTAAAAATATTAAATATTATTTTAAAAAACTTTTGTTTTTTCTTTTTAAAATAAAATATCAACGAATTTTGCTTAATATTTTTGAAATATTTTCTAAATTTTTTTATTTTAGTGACCCGAAAACATAGAAATCATCGATATCATTGACATCAAGTGGGTAGCAAGGGGGGTGCATAGCCCCCCTTCAGAAGCAGATGTTAATGTTTTACACAATCTTCATGTTTTAATGCCATGTATTTGACGCTTTTCACCATTTCATTCTAAAATATTATTATTTAATCGCACCGAAACACGATATATATATATATATATATATATATATATATATATATATATATATATATATATATATATATATATATATATATATATATATATATATATATATTTAAATTTTTAAAACATTTTTCAGGCTGATTTGTTTTATATTTAGTTATTAGTCAGCTGTAATTGCGATATATCGATATATCGAAACTTTCACGCATTTTACAGTCATTATAACGTTAAAATACCTATAAATCGATTTATTTATCGATAATCAGATATCGGCGCTATCTATTCTTACTCTCCATTTTCACTTCAAACCCAGTATGAGACATCAACTTTTAAGATGGAGTTATCAGATACCTCTTTTTTTTTTTTTTTTTATCTTTATTCCACCAACACGAGTAATAATATTATTATTATTATTATTATTATTTATTTATTATTTATTATGAATAAATATTTTTCAAATCACTTTTCCAAAATCACACACTATATATATATATATATATATATATATATATATATATATATATATATATATATATATATATATATATATATATATATATATATATATATATATATATTTAAATTTTAATATATTTTCAGACTGATTTGATTTATATTCAGCTACTAGACAGATGCAGTAGCGATATATATCGATATATCGAAACTTTCACGCATTTAAAGGCATTATAACGCTAAAATACCTATATATCGATTTATTTATCGATAATCAGATATCGGAGATATCTATTCTTACTATATATATATATATATATATATATATATATATATATATATATATATATATAGTATATATATATATATATATATATATATATATATATATATATATAGTTCGACAGTAGGGCACATATTCTAAAATGACGAGTCATACGGCTATTTCAAAGCATACACACACACACACACACACACACACACACACACACACACACACACACACACACACACACACACACACACACACACACGTTGAGTCATAGGTTTATCGCAAAACCATACATGCTTTTCTTAACTCAAACGTTTAGAATATATATATATATATATATATATATATATATATATATATATATATATATATATATATATATATATATATATATATATATATATATATATATATATATATATATATATATATTATATACGTTTCCAGCATGGATTATAGCATTTAAAAATGGGCAACCACGTTTTTCCTCTAAAATTGCCAGATACCACTTTTATCTTTATTTTTTAATTATTAAAAGAATAAATAATATCCTATTATTTTTATTATATATATATATATATATATATATATATATATATATATATATATATATATATATATATATATATATATATATATATATATATATATATATATATATATATATATATATATATATATATATATATATATATATATATATATATATATATATATATATATATATATATATATATATATATATATATCATCACAAGATTTGAGTACAGTATATATATATATATATATATATATATATATATATATATATATATATATATATATATATATATATATATATATATATATATATATATATATATATATATATATATATATATATATATATATATATACAGGTAATAATTTACCCTTAAAACCATAGGGCACAGTTCTACACGAGTTTTTGACAAATACTCTTTTGTTAGAAGTCAGTTGCATTTTTTCACACTAGGTCTTATATTGGCGGATCCTTTACCATCGGATACAAAGTTTGTTTGGTCGACATTGTAACTTAATGTGTCTTTATTACTACCGTGTAAACTTGCATTAGGATTTGTGGATTCATCGATACGTGCTACTTTCTTATGAAATAGTTCGGTATTATCATCATCATCATCATCTATTTGTATATCATTTATAGCTTTCACTGTGACATCTGTATCTTTTATGTCATTGTATAATGACTCATCATGCTCTACCATCCCAACGTACTATCGCATTTAGATTATATATATATATATATATATATATATATATATATATATATATATATATATATATATATATATATATATATATATATATATATATATATATATAAGGATAAGTGAGCCTAAAATACTCTCTTTATTTAAACAGAAATGAAGCCTTAAGCAATTATGAAACGACATACTTTCTTGAAACTTTCCCTGAAACTTTCCTTGAAAGTATTAGAACTTTTACTTTCATATCTAAAATAAAAATTTATAGTTTACACTGAGCATCTAAATAAGATAATATTTTAAGAAGAAAAAATGCTGATAAGATTCCGCAAGCAAAGGTCGAGAAGACGTACATGTGTATTCATTAGCGGTTCTGTACGCATGTACAACCTTTATATATATATATATATATATATATATATATATATATATATATATATATATATATATATATATATATATATATATATATATATATATATATATATTAAAGGGTTGACATGCCTCCATACACGAGTGTATAGGTGTAAAAGTTAAAGGAAGTGTGTTCCAAATTTAACAATAGAGGGCATGTAACACTGAGTATAACTGAAAAGTTTTGCGGATAAGAGCAGGCATGTGAAATACGAGTTGTATTGCTTCGTCTTAAAGGTTATGGTATGCTACAAAAGGAGAGAGTTTAGGGAACAGTACCATTGTAATATCAATTATAAATAAAAGAGAATAAATAAAATAACGGAATGGATAAGAGGGGGAAAAAGAATGTAATGAGAAATAGAGATAATAAAGTTGTGAACGAAAAGAAGTATAAGAGAGTAAAGATGGGTAAGCGTAAGAATGAAAGGAAATAGAAGTAATTGATGAAGGAGAGAGAGAGAGAGAGAGAGAGAGAGAGAGAGAGAGAGAGAGAGAGAGAGAGAGAGAGAGAGAGAGAGAGAGATCCCCCCCAAAAAAAAAAAAATGTAAGTCATATGATTCTCTGATAAGGTGGTATATATATATATATATATATATATATATATATATATATATATATATATATATATATATATATATATATATATATATATATATATATATATATATATATATATATATATATATATATATAGCCGATACAGTATCGAAATTTCTCCAATCTTTTATTTTACATAATGTTTCTGTTAATATCCTTTACAAATATCTATGTTAAAATCACTGTTCTATTAGTAATAATACTAAAAAATTATTATCAATAAAAAAAAAAAAAAAAAAAAAAAAAATTATAGTAATAAAAAGAGATATAATAAAAAAATAATTTTGATTCACAAATTTTATTCTTTTTTATATTTTTCACAAATTAAGAAGACTGAATTAGCAAAAAAAAAATAATAATTATAATAATTTGTATTTCAGATTACTTACAAAGCAGAGTTTTGTTTTTCATATTTCTACTAAATTACATTATTTTAAAAGTACAGAAAAATAAAGTTGATATATATATATATATATATATATATATATATATATATATATATATATATATATATATATATATATATATATATATATATATATATATATATATATATATCATAACTTTACCAATTCAAATCGCATGAATTAGTATTTGTTGTAAAAAAAAAAAAATAGTTAAAAGTTGGAGCCTAGAGGGATCTTTTTTACTCAAGTCTATGTCTCGTCATACCATTACAGAGCATTTCGTATCCTGAGTTATAATGAAGAATATATTTTTTAAGAGCTTCAGTACCATTTTTCGTGACATGATTGTATATTTCCCTGAGCGAGATATAACAGTTACCAGCGTTAACGTATTTATTTTCTTGCCACCATTCTCTAAATGTACTGGTAAATTCTTCAACAGGAGGCAACTTGATACGTAGAATTCCATCCGTTTTATATGAATATTGCGCTAAAACATTGTAGGCGATCCTAATATGTTCTTCCAGTACTGCTTTTTCCTTTAACTTCATTTCAAGTTG
>SEYY01000288.1:144541-154541 GCA_009176605.1 Armadillidium nasatum
ATATATATATATATATATATATATATATATATATATATATATATATATATATATATATATATATATATATATATATATATATATATATTGTACGTCGTAACATGTTTTTTATTTTTGGAACACGAAGATTAAGAACGCGATTGTTGGTCTTTGAACATTTATTTAAATATCGCATTTGGTTTTAATAATAGATAGTCTTATTTGTCTGTAAAAAAAAAAGATCGAGAATAATTATTAATAGTTGCAAGAGAGTTTGATACAGAACGAAGTTATATTATTAATAAAAGAGTTTATACTGAACAAAGTTTATTATTATTATTACTAGAGAGTTGATACAGAACCAAGTTATTATTATTATTATTATTAATAATTACAGAGATAACAAGAAACCTTTTTCATAATTCTCTGTGGGTGGCTGGCATATAAATGTCTTGGAGAACGAGCTGTAAAATTGTCGTAGTGGAGGGGAAAAAAAAGTTACTTAATTGTATAGTAACTCATGAAGTAATTTCAACATTTATATATTTATACCCTCATAAATTTTAGTTTTGACAAGCTCGTCTACAATTGAGACCATTTTGTTTACTGCTATTTGCCTTGTAAGTTTGGCAAATTACATGTAAATTTTGACAGTTAGGAGAAGCTGTAAAAATCTTGACGAGAGATTAGTTTGTTAGATAAAAGGCATTAACCATTGTGTTGGCTATTAATACTCGTGCTCAGAACGCAATAAAATAATCCTCCTAAGAATTAAAAGTACTTCGAATCAAAGTACTTTTAGAAATAAAGTACTCCTTGAAGCTGAAAGTACTTCTATATAGATTCTGAGTGTACTTTTAGGAACTGAAAGTACCCCTTGAAGCTGAAAGTACTTTTAGATACTGAGTGTACTTTTTGGAATTGAAAGTACCCCTTGAAGCTGAAAGTACTCCGAGACAAAGTACTTTTAGAGATAAAATACTACTTGAAGCTGAAAGTACTTCTAGATACTGAATGTACTTTTAGAAACTAAAGGTACTACTTGAAACTAAAAGTACTTCGAATGAAAGTACTTTTAGAAATAAGGTACCACTTGAAGCTGAAAATACTTCAATATAGATACTGATTGTACTTTTAGGAACTGAAAGTACCCCTTGAAGCTAAAAGTATTTCTAGATATTGAAGGTATTTTTGGAAACTGAAAGTACCCCTTGAAGCTGAAAGTACTTCTAGATATTGTAGGTACTTTTAGAAACTGAAAGTACCCTTAGAAACTAAAAGTACTTCAAGACAAAGTACTTTTAGAATTAAAGTACTCCTTGAAGCTGAAAGTTCTTCTAGATACTGAGTGTACTTTTAGGAACTGAAATTACTCCTTGAATCTGAAAATTCTTCTGGATACTGTGTACTTATAGAAACTGAAAGCACTCCATGAAGCTAAAAGTACTTCGAGCAAAGTACTTTTAGAAATAAAGTACTCTTTGAAGCTGAAAGTTCTTCTAGATACTGAGTGTACTTTTAGGAACTGAAATTACTCTTTGAAGCTGAAAGTACTTCTAGATATTGAAGGTACTTTTAGAAACTGAAAGTACTCCATGAAGCTGAAAGTATTACTAGAAGCAAAGTACTACTAGTAATGAAAGTATTTCTTAAAACTGTGAATAATCATAGAAACTACAAACACCCCTAAAAACTGAGAAAATTGTACTGATCCTGAAAATGCTCACAGAAATTGAAAGTACTCCCTAGTCATGAAAATACTCAATAGAAATTGAAAGTGCTTCTAGAAACATGATGATGAATTGTCATATGTTTGGATGGTTTATTTTAGAATGAAACAGTGCTCTTCCGATTTCTCATGTTAAATAAACAAAATAAGAAAGATTATGACATTCCGCCCCGATGATAACCAGACAAACAGACGAGACAGACCGTACAGATGTATTAATAACGCTGTATAACCTGTTTACATTACTACGCTTTTTTTTACTCTCTCTCTCTCTCTCTCTCTCTCTCTCTCTCTCTCTCTCTCTCTCTCTCTCTCTCTCTCTCTTCTCTCTTACAACAAATTTATTTGCGGATTTGTTTAATTTAGAGAACTTAGTTCGTATGTGTGTGACAGTGATAAAGGGGGGAGGGGGAAGAACAGGTACGTTGATGTGTTGTACTTTAGCATCGCTTGCCAAGATGCTAATGCTCTTATTTATATTAGGTATAGATTACAGGAAGAAGAAACAGTGCGCATGCGCACTGTTTACAATTACGATTATAAGAAAACGCATGAAAAAGAAGTGCTAAGGCATATATTTGCGTTTTTTTTCTCTCTCTCTCTCTTGGTTAAAAACATAATAAGGGAAGATCGACTTAAAACAGAGAGTTCGAAAGACTGTCTATGGTTCGAGTGCTTTTATTTACGTAAACGGAATGTATTTTTTTCTCTTGAATATACGCACACATTATGTACAACTAATAAGAGTATAAGTAATTATAATAAAATTCTGGTGTTATATATATATATATATATATATATATATATATATATATATATATATATATATATATATATATATATATATATATATATATATATATATATATATATCTCTCTCTCTCTCTCTCTCTCTCTCTCTCTCTCTCTCTCTCTCTCTCTCTCTCTCTCTCTCTCTCTCTCTCTCTCAAGATATTTTCTTTCTTAGACTTAATAACCATTATGATGTAGATTAGTGTATTTCCATTGCCCTCTAAGAGGCCCTTCTTCTGCATTATGCATCACTTGAAGATCAACTAATGTACTTCCAATAATAATACCGAAGGGAAAAAACACATTTAATGTCTTATATGATAATAATAACATTTGATAAAACACCAAAAAAAAACATAAAAATAATAAAATAATTAAATAATATATATATAAATATATATATATATATATATATATATATATATATATATATATATATATATATATATATATATATATATATATATATATATATATATATATATATATATATATATATATATATATATATATATATATATATATATATATATATATATATATATATATATTTATTATTATATATAATATATATATATATTATATATATATATAGAAAGCTTAGCAAAACATTATAAATTTTCAACAATTTAAAAATAAAACGTAAGAAATTCAAATGAAATAATAAAATGAAATTGGTTTTTTGGTTTTTGTTTCGAAAAATAAATTTGGCCCAAAATCTAATTAGATTTTATATCTTGTCCAACAAATTCAATTTCGAACAGTTTGTCTTCTTAAAAGACGCGAAAAATAAGTTTTGGTGCTTCGCTTCCTAACCCCTCCCCCCACCCTTCTCTTCCCCCTCTAGCCAACCCACCCACCTAGATCCCAAGATATTTTTTATCAGTTTTCTCTCCCTCTCTTTCTCTTTTTCTCTTTCTCTTTTTCTCTTTCTTTTTTCTCTTTTTCTCTTTCTCTTTCTCTTTCTCTCTTTCTATCTATCTATCTATCTATCTATCTATCTATCTATCTATCTATCTATCTATCTATCTCTCCTTCCCCTCCCTCTGGAAATTACTCCCTCATTTGTCTTTCTAGATCTTTATAGAGAACTCCATTTTAGCCGTGTGAGTATGAGGAAAGAATTATCATGTTAATGAATGTTATGTGGCACATTTTAACATGAAACACTGAAAAACAAAAAGTATTTTCAGTTTTACTTGCAACTGAATTATTTAACCACTGGATTGTACTGAACACACATTGTGTACGTTAACATGCACACATGTATAAGCACAAGCAGACACACAAACATACGTATATAATAAATATTCACAAACTCGCATATACTGTATACTGATCATTATTTAATAGTGTTGAACACCCTTTTACTCACTTCGGATACGAAAAATACAAGTTTAAATTATACATATATATATATATATATATATATATACTATATATATATATATATATATATATATATATATATATATATATATATATATATATATATATATATATATATATATATATATATATATATATATATATATATATATATATATATATATATATATATATATATATATATATATATATATATATATATATATATATATATATATATATATATATATATATTATATATATATATATTATATAATATAATAATATACCTATTATAATGATATATGGTTATATATATATTTATATATATATATTATTTATTATATATATAATATATATATTATATATATATATATAGTAATAATTATAGTGATGTTATGTAAGTGGAGCGACAAGCAGACACAGTGCAAACATACGTTAAAGGAACTACGATCACGTCTACCATAGCGTTGGGCATATATTGTTAAAAAATTTATATCAA
Organism: Armadillidium nasatum; assembly: GCA_009176605.1. Lineage (NCBI taxonomy): Eukaryota > Metazoa > Arthropoda > Malacostraca > Isopoda > Armadillidiidae > Armadillidium > Armadillidium nasatum. The sequence goes on from SEYY01000288.1 coordinate 148,912, forward strand.
TGATCATATACGCCTAAATCTTTATTTTAGGAATAGGTGTTCTAATGAAAACCCCTTAATTAAAGTTACATACCAACAAACTTTGGCGGTACTAACCTAAGGGGAAAAAGAGGAGAGCTAGCAGAGTTTATGAAATGAAATATATCAAAATATAAAATGAAGTAAAATAGTAATGAATATATATTTAGAGTTGAAATAAAAAGGTCACAAAAGGAATATATTACAATTTAACAATATATATAATTTAACTGTTAGAAGGATTATAAATTACCACTTTAAGTAAGGAATATAATATTTTAGGCAAAACTGTTAATTAGAAATACTCAGATATTTAATACAATATACCCAGCAGTATACTCATCATGGATAATTTACTCACTGATTATTTAGTCGATAGAGTGAGGTAGGGATGGACTCGAGATGAATACGGGTAGGTATATACTATATCACTGGTCGGTTATCCTACCTAATTATACAATTAGAATATTATTTACCTACGCTAATAACGGGGGGTATAGGGGGTTTTATACCCCTGATTATAATTGAATATGTTAATGTATCACCTATTCAACACTCTTTGAGATAGGTATATGTCAACTCTAAATATAAAGCTACCAACTGTAAAACAATTAGGGGGTTCATTCTGAGAGTTATTTCACTAATACTCTATGACAAGTTATTCTTTTGTAGGCGATTTACGAGCTCACTTATAATATATTACAGATATTAGTAGACAGTGATATACAACAATCGTATATTATCTATATACTTATCTATGAAACTACCTATACGAATATTTTACTTTCCTATTATTTATTGAGGGGAGGCTTATATGTCATAACCTTATTACTATCAATACCAGTATTCAATTATTCTATTCTTTCTAGGTTCGCTACTCTGAGATATACATAGTAAAATTAATATAGTAACTAGTAGACTCAGTGATGATTACCTCTTATGGTCTAGTTATTTATAATAATGTATCATTATTATATATATAGGTAATCTGATAAAGTCTTGAATTCACTCGCGTTTATTGCTAGTTCAAACCTTTGTGCATATTATTATGCTGATACAACTATCTTCTCTTAAAAGTCACTAGTGTTATACTAAGAGAAGAACAAGTCAGATATAGTATCGAGCCTATATTATAAATGATATATCTATCTACAATTATTTTAGTCGAATTCGGTATGTCTCTGATCTTTTCCCACCAATAATATATATTAATATTATATATAATAGTATGTATATATATATTAAGTAGTGTTGTTTAATATAGTATTATATATATATATATTTTTTTTTTTTTTTTTTTTTTTTTTTTTTTTTTTTTTTTTTTTTTTTTTTTTTTTTTTTTTTTTTTTTTTTATTTATAATAATAATAATGAAAGCAAAAATAATAAAATTAATATAAAAATATAAAAAGTATATATAAATGCTTTGATTTAAGCTAATATTTTTCTACCGTACCTAACATCTAACTGCGCATTATTAAACAAAATAAATTTTGTCTAAAGACATTATATATCTCAATTTTAAAAAATTTTCTCATTTATATTTGAGAGCCGAAATAAAATTTTCGATGAGTAATAAATTTAGATATTTCTTTTTATACGCTGATCAACTAATTTTTTATAATAAGAGACTTTGACTTTTTTAGAGCTTTGCATTATTATATGGTTAAATATTTAAAGTATAATCTTTATATACGAATGGCTCACCGCTTAAGCAAGTTGTGTTTTGACCTAGACTTTGAAGCGATTTAGAGTATACGTATATTGAATCGCTGTCACCTGAAGAAAATAAATATTCCTTTGGAGCTTCACGTCGCGCGGGAATAGCATAATGACTGTATTAACTGAATACTTCTAAAACAATTAATCCCAGTTTTTGGGTAGAAAGTTAGCCTGAAAGTGGATATATAATTACGAGTAGTGTATATAAAAAATCATATTGGATTGTTAGGGTGGCAAATGTGGTGGAGGTGTAATAAGGGATGGGAGCTGGGAGTGAGATTTTATTATGCGTTAAATGTATTCATTAATTAGTGAAAGGAATGAATATAATGGAGAGGCATTTCGGTATACTCGGCACTCTATAGCATCACAAGTCCGTCGGCTTGTGCGATGCGTTAGTTATGTGCGTTGTGATGCGTTGTAGTAAGTGATTTCGTACGTAATGCCTGATATTTAGATAGCAATTGAAATTGCTGTAGTTTTGAGAAGTTAGGCAACTACTGCCTGGGTCCAGGACGCTCATAAATAGTGAGTGGATAATAGCGATTTGAATCGCGCTTGCATAAATGCTTCTTCCAAACGGAAAAGGGGACATTAAGTGAAGATCTGGTAACGAGGTCATTCATCCTCTTCGTTCAATGTATTGTCGAGTGTGTGGTTTGTGTATGTGTGTGGTGTGTGTGTGTGTGTGCTCGTGTGGACTGATAGTTGTTGATGTGATGTATGCTGTAGTGGAGGTATGTGTTGTTGCATCTGATCGACTTTTACTTTTGTAGATTGCTGCATATGCTGGACCTCACTTAGGATATGTGGAGAGGGAAAGAATCATTAATACCCAGTTATTAAGTCCATGCTTTCTGATGCATAAAATAATAGTAATCCCATATCAATAGGGTTTGAGAGGATGATATATCATATTATATTACTTAGGCTAATATAAATACGATTGACTAATATTATTTGGTTAATTCAGAAATTATACTGTATATATAGGTATATGGTTTGCAAATTATGAGCTAAGCTGCTTCATTATATAATAACTATAGGTGAACTCAATTAATAACTGATGAGTAAATGTATTGATATCGGGATGGCTGCTGATGAGTTTTTGTTATTCATAATATGGTTTGCCTAAGACGGAGATAATGTTACATATATGCATTATAATATATCTATTATGTACTATTATATTAAGGGCTCGTAAGCGCAGCGTCAAGTAATAATCTTGACGTGTATAGACGTATAAAAAGAGTTTTTGTCGTCGTATGAGTGTAGTGTGTTGACATGCGTCTTTTTACCTCATTTCAAGAATGAGGACAGGGTGGGGGAAGATAGGGCGGGAGATGAATTGAGAAAAGGAATCAAAAGGATGGAGGGGGGGACAGATGTAAAAAAAAAAAAAAAAGGCAACAACAACATAGCAAGCCAAAGTGTTATCGTAATCGAGAATTAAAGAGCCTTACTTATCATAAGGGGTAAGTTTAATAATTATATACTATATATATCTGGCAATAACCGCATATATATTTGAAATGGGATATTAAACCTCACGCAGTACAATATGGGCTGAATAACAATCTCATATTCGTTATATATTATCGCCGAGTTAAATAATATGGAGGTAAGCTAATTGACGTATTTAGGCCTCAAAAATAATTATTTTGAGGCTAATAACCATAAAACAATATTTCTATCTTTGATATTCTAATTATATAAGAATTGATAATGATATTTTTTTTACATTAAATAATAAGCTGAGGATCAACTAGAGTAATTATTAATATAATTAAGAGTACGCTTAATTATATCTAATATTAATTACTTATTATACTAAAATTAAGACATTAGTATTAATTAGTATAAGTAAAGATGATAATTCAGCCGAAGAGATCGGCTAGTTTATTGTATACAATTTATATATAATATAATATTTTTTCAATTTTAAATAAATTAATATAGTGGATTAGTCAACAACCTGACCAGTTAAACGGTATAATATTAAGCCGTTCTGTAATTATTATAATTAATATTATAATATTTTATACTTATATATATAAAATTATTAATATATATATATATATATATATATATATATATATAATTATATATATTATATATATATAATATATATATATATATATATATATATAATATATATATATATATATATATAATATATATATATATATATATATATATATATATATATATTATCTATTTAAATATATATTTTAATATAATTGAACGCTGCAAATATTGTCCTAACGAATCGTTGGGACAAGTGTCAGAAATGTCACAGTAAAATTTTTAGTAGAGAAAAAGACATGTTAAGCCTTAGAAAGTTGCTTCACCGACTTATTTTCTAATAAAAAAAATAACTGAAAAAAGAATTTTACTGACATTTTTGTCACTTGTCCCAACGATTCGTTAGGACAAATTTTTTTACAGTGAAGGAATGTCAGAATCTATTGTACGATTAATGTCTTATTCTTTCTTTATTTTTTATCTCTCTCTCTCTCTCTCTCTTTTTTTTCAGTGGCTCCATCGGCGATGCGGCTTCACAGTGGCGGGCGAGAAGGAAAAGTTGAAGTAAATGATGGCGATGAGATCACTTTAGAGTGTCTTGTTGAAAACGCCAAACCCGTCGCCTCCATCATCTGGTTTAAAAATGATAAGCAAATATTTATTCGTAAGTTGAAGATAATTATTCTCATATATTATATATACATATAATATATATATATATATATATTATATATTAATATATATATATAATATATTATTATATATATATAATAATTATAATAATAATAATTAAATATAATAATAATAATAATTAATAATAATTAATTAATTATTATAATTTTATTATATTATTAATTATTATTATTTTATTATTGTTATATTATTAATTATTATCATCATATATTATTTTTTAAATTTTTTTTGAATAAAAAGAAAATAAAAACATTCAGCGGGGCTTAATTGAACTGTGATTGGCTGAACCTGAAATAATTTCCATTTTATATAAATATTTATTTCCAGCTTAATAGGAACGAATTTCTGTTGACGACTGTACATAGCCTAACCTAACGTAAAATAGGTAAAACCTGTATTACATTTCATTACATTTTTCGTTAATTTTTAACTCTATTGGTGTGAAGCTAATAATTATAAATTATCAAATCTTTTATCAGAAATACTACAATGAAATGTTAATAATGTTAATGCTTATAAAATTATTTTAATATTGCTACTATTTTCCCTACAGATGAGTTAAATTTATCGTATGCATAATTTTATCTATTTCACGAAAATTATATTTACATTTTTATTGACTACATTTATTAATTTATTTTTTTATTTTTATTTATTTATTTATTTTTTTTTTCAATATCACTACACGGAATCATTTCTAAATCATAATCTCAGTTGATGGTGTTACTTTCATCTTAAATTATTAAATATAAATGATATTAATACGTTTTTTTCAACATTAAACTGTTGAAAAAACTTGTACCTATCATTTATATAATTTTTATCATTTATATCATTTACATTCCTTCAAAATCTAGAAGATAAAGTACTTGATAAACTCACTTTTTGCAAACAGTCCAGACAATAAAATGTTATCTTGCATTTTATTTTATACGGTCATATGTCAGGTCAGCTTCCCTCCGATATATATATATATATATATATATATATATATATATATATATATATATATATATATATATATATATATATATATATATATATATATATATATATATATATATATATATATATATATATATATATATATATATATATATATATATATATATATATATTAAAGGGTTAATATGCAGTAATAATAATAATAATAATAATTTTTCAAGGTCATAT
>SEYY01000288.1:157041-169541 GCA_009176605.1 Armadillidium nasatum
TTATTATTATATTATTATTTATATTATTTTTATTATTTATATTATTTATATTATTTATATTATTATTATTATTATTATTGCTGTCATCCTACAGACTGAGGTACTTCCCTGATTTATGTACCATTCAGTCCGGGTACCGTCTTTCTTACATCCTATCGGAATCTCTTTTTAGGAGTGATGCAATCTTAGCCTTTCTCAATACCTTGAACCCTTCGTTCCAAATTTGATTTTTCTCGTGTGTTAATTTCCTTTCGTTTTGTCTAGGTGTTGTCCCTTGTGTTGTCCTTGTGCTGTCCCTTGTGCTGTCCTTGGTTTGTCCCTTGTGTTGTCCTTGGTGTTGTCCTTGGTGTTGTTCCTGGTGTTGTTCCTGGTGTTGTCCTTGGTTTGTCCCTTGTGTTGTCCTTGGTTTGTCCCTTGTGTTGTCCTTGGTGTTGTTCCTGATGCTATCCCTGGTGTTGTTCCTTGTGTTGTCCTTGGTGTTGTCCCGTTGTCCCTGGTCTTGGCTTCCAACCCAGAATTGCTGCATCCCAATGAGCAGTGACAGCACATGTAAAGTTACTACTCAAAAAAAAAAAAAAAAAAAAAAAATTTCATTTAATTTTTTTTCCCTTAGTTTTCTTTTCCTTTTTTTCATTTTATTTTTTATTTATTTTCCTTAGTTCTCTTCCTTTTTTTTCTTTTATCTCATTATTTTAATTATTTATTATTATTATTATTATTATTATTATTATTATTATTATTATTATTTATTATTATTATTATTATTATTATTATTATTATTATTATTATTATTATTATTATTATTATTATTATTATTATTATTATTATTATATATTATTATTATTATTATTATTATTATTATTATTATTATTATTATTATTATTATTATTATTATTTCCAGAAAATCAAGTAGATGACATTCGCGAGTCGTCTTTACCAAGACGACACAACATTTTGTCGAAGATTTTGGTGAAGTTGACGTCGGAAGATGACGGTTCTCATTTCGTCTGTCAAGCAAATCACTCTGCCCTTGCCAAGCCCTTACGATCTTCTGTTGTCATATCTGTCCTATGTAAGTGCTATATATATATATATATATATATATATATATATATATATATATATATACATATATATATATATATATATATATATATATATATATATATATATATATATATATATATATATATATATATATATATATATTTAATGAAAGGGGAAGGACGTAGCACCGAAACAATGCAAGTACCCCTCACTGGGCATAACTCGTGGAGAGATAGGATTGGCTAGACCATTCCGGTTCCTTTCGTTGTCCTTTTGTTCGTTCCTTTCCGCGTTTCACCTTCTCATATTGTCTCTAGTGTACCTTCGTCTCATATTAGAGTGTCAATGCTTCCATTATATCTCCACCCCATTTCTTTACATGTTTATATAAATTTACAAGCTCTTACTCATACATTCACTTTTTAAACAAAACAAATATGGCGAGACATAAAGCTTCCTCGGAGGTGCTTGGAGAGGCGGCATTAAAAGAATGTCCTCATCCACTCCTCACTTCATCATCACTTGGGAGTTGGCAGCCTCCGATGATGGAGATGGTGCAGCCAAGAGCTCTCGTCCGGCATGTCTCGGTGCGGTCTTTTTTCTAATTTTTCCTTTGTCGAACATCATCTCTCTTCTTCTAAACCTCATCTCTTGTTCTTAACCTAAACTGAGGAGCTCGGGTTCGCTGACAGCAAATTTTAATCTGTTCCCTCCTACTGTCTCTACCCTCAATTTTCAGCCAAAGGCAGATGTTTCTGATATTTGCGCAACAATGTTGCTTGTTCTCGTGTCTCTAATTTGAAGTCTTTTGAGTTCTCTACTTTATGGCTTAATTAAGCTCTCTTGCAATTCTACTACTAAATTTATTATGTCTATTTATCTTATAATTATACTGAATATAAAAATTCTCCCACTATTTAACCTCCAAAATAGAGCACATTTTTTATTCTTCTCCTTTCTCTGAAATCATCATTTTAAGTGATTTTAGTGTTCACCACCGTCAATGGCTTTCATCTAATTCTCATGATCCAGCTGGCAAACTCGCCTAATGACTTTTCTATTTAGAACAACCTTTAGCAGTTGGTGCAACTCCCCATCAGTATCCCTGACCGCCTTTTTGATGAACCCAACACACCTGATCTTTTCTTAACCTCTTATCCTTTTTATTATACTGGTAAAATCTTTCCTTCTCTAGGCTCATCCAATCATCATCTTATCTATGTATATTGTTCTGTCTCTTCAAGTCTTCGGCAAGAACGGCCCCCACCTATGGAGAAGAGACTCTTCTGGCATTTTGGTTCCACTAACTGGTCTGACTTGTGGTTGTACTTTAGAATTCATTCCTTGGGAGGAGTCCATCGGAATGCGCTGAGTTCATAACCAGTTGATTCACTCTGGTATGGAGGTGTATATTCCATATTATTTCCCTTCATCTAAACCTAAAATTTCTTGGTTTAACTTTAATTCTCTTGATATCCGCCGCAAGGATGCTGCCTTCAGGGATTTCCGTTGTCTTCAAACCCCAGAAACTCAAACAACTTAGATTTCATCCCGGAATCGTGAAAAATCTATTCTTCGTAACACTAAAACCTCTTTTCTCCGTTGTAAATGCAATAATATTTATGGTTCCTCTTCCTCTAGCTCTTTCTGTCATTTTGCAAAAAATGTCGACTCTAACTTTGCTTCTTCCTCTTTCCCTCCTCTTGTATCTTCGATACAGGAAAAACATATTTGTTGATAAAACAGTTCCTTCCTTAAGTTTTTATTCTAATAATTTAATAATTGATAAAGATTGTTGTTTACTTTATATTAATTTTCCAAACGATATTGTAGCAATTTTTTTTTTTTTTGTTTTGCTGATGCATTGTTATGCACACGCGCCTACTATGTTATGAGGGAATATGTTTTTCTTCTCCATGTTATGTTCTTTGAAACCAGCAACATTTTTTAAAAAAATTTTTTTTTGGCATGCACAAAAAAAACATAAACGTACGAACGTGCACACGAATGTACACACTATAAGTACACACTATAAGTACACACTACACGTACACACTATACGCACACACTTGCACTCTTAACACAAACATTTTGATTAGAACAAGGTCACAAAAGCTACTTGAGCGCAATTGTATTTTTTATTTTATTTTATTTTATTTTATTTTACTTTTATTGATTTTTCTTTTTATTATTTATTCATTTGTTGATGGCATCTTCAGCAGGTTTTAGCGATTCTCTCTTTGAACCTCAGACGATGATATTAAATTGAATTGAAGCTATGAATTTTTTTTATGCTTTTGAAATAATAATAATAATAATAATAATAATAATAATAATAATAATATATAATAATAATAATAATAATAATAATAATAATAATAATATATTATTATATATTATTATTATTATTATTATTATTATTATTATTATTATTATTATTATTATTATTATTATTATTATTATTATCATTATTACTATACAAGTGATTATTTTCTCATTTGGCCTCTTTTTGTAGATCCCCCAGGTCCCCCGCAAATCTCCGGCTACACAGAGGGGGAGAGAACGCGTGCTGGAGTAACGAGAACCCTGACGTGCCGTTCGAGGGGCGGCAACCCCTTAGGGCAAGTCACGTGGTATCGCGACAATATGGAAATCGACAGCACCTACAAACATTCTCGGGGCGACAGCGTCAACGAATACAGTTTTATCGTCAAACCCAAAGACAACAATTCCACTTACAAGTGCCAAGTCAAAACCAAACTAACGAAGGAGCCACTTGTCACCTCCGTCACTTTTACAGTTATATGTGAGTACCCGTTAATTATTATTGTTATTATTATTATTATTATTATTATTATTATTATTATTATTATTATTATTATTATTATTATTCTCTTTTATTATTATTATTCTCTTTATTATTATTATTATTATTATTATTATTATTATTATTATTATTATTATTATTATTATTATTATTATTATTATTATTATTATTATTATTATTATTATTATTATTATTATTATTATTATTATTTTATTATTTTATTTTTTTATTTTTATTTTTCATTTTTATTATTTTATTATTATTATTATTATTAATTTTATTCTTATTTTTTTAATTACTATTATTTTTCACTTTTATTATTATTATTATTATTATTATTACTTTTATTATTATTATTATTATTATTATTATTATTATTATTATTATTATAATATATTTTTTAATTAGTATTTACTATCATTATTAGCTATAATTGTAAGGGTAATTTTTAAATTATAGAAATTTTAAAATATTTTTATTAATTTGAAAGTTTTTTTTTTTTTTTTTTTTTTTTAATTTTTCTAGAAAAAAAAATTTTTACATTGAAAAATAATTATATAAAACGTTGGGAGGCTTTGAAATAAGAATTTCTTGTAGTCATATATAATATATATATATATATATATATATATATATATATATATATATATATATATATATATATATATATATATATATATATATATATTATATATATATATATATATATATTAAGACATATTATTCTTGTAAATTAAAGATAAACAAACAGATAAAAGTCAAATAAACTTAGACTATATAAAGATTTCCTCAATTGTAAAATATATTTCTAGATTATAAAATTATAATAATAATTTAATTATAATAATAATAATAATTTCTTAATAATAATTAATAATTATAATTAGTACTAACGATAATATTAATAATAATAAAATTTATAATATTTATAATAACTGATAATAAAAATGATGATAATAATAATAATAATTCTTAATCATAATAAAGAATAGAAATAATAGTATTAATAATAATGATTAATCTAATTTAATAATAAAAAATAATGAAAATAAAAATAATGATAATAATAAAAATAATGATAATAATAATAATAATTTTATTTCTAAGAGGTTATTGATAATAATTGTTACAATTTTTTTTTTTACAACCACTTTTAATTTTTTTTTTCTTTTTTTAACCACTTTTAAAATAATTTCTTTTTGTTTTTAATTCTTTCTTAGTTTTTCATTCTTTTATATTTATACTATATTAATTATATTATATTTTGTTCCTAACGTTCAATGTTTTTTAAAGCTTAATTATGTTCATCCATAAACATTTAAGTAACATTATTTGAAGGCTGATTATTTATTTATTTTTTTTTATTTTAAGAATAATTTACGGATATATATAATATATATATATATATATATAATATATATATATATATATATATATATATAATATATATATATATATATATATATATATATATATATATATATATATATATATATATATTATATATATATATATATATATAGATATAATATAATATAGATATAGATATAATATAGAAATAGAAATAGAAATAGAAATAAAATATAGAATATAGATATAGATATAGATATAGATATAGATATAGATATATAGATAGATAGATATAGATATAGTGGGAGCCGTAGAATGATTTATATTCTCTACGACAATGTGACCAATTGGGTTTGAGGTCCTCGATGTAATGAAGTTATCGGTTGAAATTTAGAACATTTTTTTGGTGTGTGTGTGAGTAGCGAGTAAGAGTGAGTGAGAGAGAGAGAGTGAGTGAGTGAGAGTGTGTGTGTGCGAGAGAGAGAGTATGTGTGTATGTGTGAGTGTGTGTGCGCGCGAAGAGAATCAAATAAAACACAATTTGTTCACGTGTACGCTGCTGATTGCCAAAAATCGAAAGGTCAAATCTTAAAATTTCTATTACCTCTGCACATTAATCAAATCGCTCTCTATCTTAGTAAAAGATTTTATTCATTTTTGATTAAAACTATTCATATTACCCCTATATATATATATATATATATATATTATATATATATATATATATATATATATATATATATATATATATATATATATATATATATATATATATATATATATATATATATATTTTTTTTCATTTTTAATAGTAAACATATTCTTTTGACGTTATTTGACTGGTTTTGAGGTGAAGGATAGAGTGAAGGGAGAGAGAGAGAGAGAGAGAGAGAGAGAGAGAGAGAGAGAGAGAGAGAGAGAGAGAGAGAGAGAGAGAGGACCAAGGTCACTATGAGGGAGATTTTTCTTTATAAGTGCTTTATTTGACATCCAGTTAATTGGCACATGTTATTCGTGGGCGATATATACATAAATATATATATATTGAAGGAGGAGGAACCCCTGAAATAGAATTCCACTTCCGATGTTTACTTATGAATCACGTCATTCTATTCTGGGCTCTTTCCCCAGCTACCCCCTTTCTCCCTCTATCAGCCCCAACCCACCCTTTTTTCCTCATTCTCTGCATTTTTGTCAAGAATTTTTGTTGATCTGTAATTAAAAAATGCTCGATAATATGTGTTCTTTATATATATATATATATATATTATATATATATATATATATATATATATATATATATATATATAATATATATATATATATATATATATATATATATATATATATATATATATATATAATATATATAATATATATAATTATTTATATAAATTAATAAAAACTAATAATCATTATTCAAGCATTTATTTATTTTTTTAATTTTTAATTTATTTATTTATTTATTTTTATTCTTAAATTTCTATACAAATTCATTCCTCTTGAACTTATTCTATTTTTATTTTATATTTTATTTATTATTTTTTTAGATATTTAAAGATGATTTACGTGATTTTTACCCCCCGCTATTCACAATTTGCGTCTGTTTCCCCCCTCCCCTCCATTCACAATTTACGCAGGCTTTTTTTTCACCCCCGTCACAATTTACTCGGGCTTTTTTCCCCCATCACAATTTACGCTGGTTTTTTCCCCCATCACAATTTACGCGAGCTTTTTTCCCCCATCACAATTTTCGCGGGATTTTTTCTCTCTTCATATTTTCGCGCTCATTTTTAAATGAATATTAATGAGTCACAAATTGATATAGAAAAGTAAAAGGAATTGCCTGTCAAATGTCGCTTACTATATATTCATCTTTGTTGAGTTGATACTTCCGTTTGTCCGACTCCGACGACTCTCAAAATCCCAACGTTTTCGACATCGCAACCTTATATATATATATATATATATATATATATATATATATATATATATATATATATATATATATATATATATATATATATATATATATATATATATATATATATATATATATATATATAATATATATTTTTTATTTATTTTTATATGTCGTGTATAAAGGACTTTCTTCATACCGTTTCATATTTTCCGAAGTAGTAGAGCCTAAACGCTCTCCAATGTAAAAAAAAGACAGTTTGGTGAACCGTGCCTCGTCTTTTATAGGTTAAAACCACTGGAAAATTTATTTGGTAGCTACTCGTTGTGGAAATTTTCGCTTGTATGCAAAAGGACTTTAGGGGAATCCGTGTATTATACGGAAAGGAAATGGAAAATATCGTCGAAGTAGTTTTTTAATGATTTTATTTTGATGGTGTTAATGGGTTCCTCTTTTATTCTTTGTTGTAGTTGCAATTTGTATTAATACATTGTAATTTTACTTCATTAGTTAGTCACGATTTTTTATTTGTTGTCTGGGGACTAAAAAAAAATATTTAACAGAAAAAAAAATCAATATATTCAATAAATTTTTTTTCTATTATTTACAAAAAAAATTATTTATTTATTTTAGTTATTTATTATATATTTATTTATTTTTCCTTTTCACATAAGAATTCCCACTTAGTTTTATAATTAGAGCTCTAATAACGCCCTGAAGACATTGCCTTATTTTTCCTACAATGCAAATTTTATATAATAAAACTTGATATATTTGATTTTATTTTCGATCTCGCCACATTAGTAGATTTATTTATAATTTATAGTAATTATAATTAAGGCTCTATTTATAATTATTATGGAATGAAATTGATTTGAAATAAAAATGGTGAAAACAAAAAAAAAATTTCTCTGCTTATTTAGTGGTCAATAAAATTTCTAAATTTCGAACAAGTGAAACAAAGAATATTTTTTATCTTTCATAATTTACTTTATAAGTTGGAAAAATATATTGAATTTTTTATTAAAATAAATAAATAAATAAATAAAAGCTGAAGTAAATATAATATATATATAATATATATATATATATATATATATATATATATATATATATATATATATATATATATATATATATATATATATATATATATATATATATATATAAACACTTTGCTCGATTTTGCTGTCAGTATCAGACTTGTTTATCCTTTTAGTTCAAAGGAATTAGAACGTATTGCTCCCCTCAGGAGGCGAAAAGAAAGAGGGGACAACGTTCACACTTACGACGAAGGAAAAGCGTTCATAAGGGCTTCACATGACTCTCTTCATCGTCCTATTTGCTTTGAGGTTGTTGACGATTCACGTCCTCCAAAAAGTAGTATAGTTTCTTTCTTGTGATTTTTTTTTTTGAAGTAAACTTCACACACAGACACACAATATATATATATATATATATATATATATATATATATATTATATATATATTATATATATATATATATTATATATATTATATATATATTATTATTATTATTATTATTATTATATATTATTATTATTATTATTATTATTATTATTATTATTATTATTATATTATTATTATTATATTATTATTATTATTATTATTATTATTATTATTATTATTATTATTATTATTATTATTATTTATTATTATTATTATTATTATTATTATTATTTCTACAATCTTTCCCACAATCGTGGTGTGGTTCCTACTGCAGGCTACATCCATTCAAACAATGACCCCTTCACCAATCTTTTTCATTCATTCCTATCCTCTATCAATCGTACACCCTTTATCATCTCTCTATCCCTTAACAGCTCCTTGACATTACCCACTCAACTTCCCTTAGGTCTCACCCAACACCCAACACCTTCTCCCCTCTCTTATCCTATCCTATGCCCATCTTTATCGCTCATACTAACGTCTCTCCAAAAATCACCCCAGACACTTAAAGTAATTCGTTGCAACTTCTCCATACCTACCTTAATCTTTTAAATCATCTCCCTCATCCCCACCTTCTCTCTCATATATATATATATATATATATATATATCTATATATATATATATATATATATATTATATATATATATATATATATATATATAATATATATAAAATGTCCAATGTTAAACTTGCCCTTTTAGACTACTTACGGTAGTATAGATATCAGAGAAGCCTTAGGAATGGCAAATGACATTGTCAGAACTTATTATTCTTATTAAACCATTATGGGATATTCTATATATATTATATACACTGCTCCATACCTGTAACTTACTTTGGTAGATCCAAGTGAGTTTCGTATTACCAATTTTATGTTCTACTTAACCATAAAACAATTGAAAAAGATTTCATAGCCCTTGGTCAAATTTTGATTAAAGTTTCCTACTGTAGCTGTCTTCTGCTAAACATAGATGTTCAATATTTCCTTATGAACGAACTTAATTTCTTCTTCTGGCTTATATAAAAAACTAGCTGACCATTGTTGTCTGTATCGTTGAATACCCAATACATTAATGGCTTTTTTAAGAGATCTTTTGGCCTAGGCAAAGCTCATGTATACACACTTATGTAAGATATTGGACCATTTCGTTTCTTGAACTAAAATTCGAATTTGTTTATTTGCTGTTCTTTCAATTCCTTCAATTCATCCATAACATACAGGACATAAATCTGTGTTTTAAAAATACTATGTTCAATAGTTTTGATAAACTTTGTTATAGAGTACTTTTGGTTCTGAAAGTACAACTTATAAGTAGTTAGAAGTTTACTATATAAATGACAATTCCTTTTACAGTATATGCCGTCTAATTTTTGCGTAATTAAAGATGCAATAGTATTTAGTACCTGTAACAGTGAACTGCGGTGGACATTTTCTCATGTCCTGAAGGTTCTGAGAAATAACCTCAGGCGGTAGTCTGAAAAAGCACGAGGGTATTATATATATATATATATATATATATATATATATATATATATATATATATATATATATATATATATATATATATATATATATATATATATATATATATATATATATATATATATATGAGCAAGTATGAAGTCATATAATATGCTTTGTAAAGTAAGCCGCTTTGCTTCGTTTAAACATATTAATTTCTATATTTTTGCTTCTCAAATATTTGCTTCTTGGCTTCTAAAGTGGAAGTATATTTTTGGGAAGGTAAAATTTGGTAAGTTATGATTTTGAATTTTCGTGTGAAAAAGAATTTTTAAACATTTCTTTAAATATTTTTTTTTCTAACTTTATTTTGTACGAACTTAAATACAAATTCGTTGGTAAAATCATGAAATCTAATAAAATTTCGTTTGATGGATATATATATATATATATATATAATATATATATATATATATATATATATAATATATATATATTATATATATATATATATATATATATATATATATATATATATAATATATATATATAATATATTCATTTCATTCATTCATTCATTCATTCATTCATAAAGCTTTATTCAGGAAATGGTACATTTACAGGTTTAAAGTTTAAAAGTAGGTCCTATTCTACTAAATTCAATAATAATTCTTAATAATAATGTCGTGACTGTCCAGTTCTCTGAAAAGAGCTGCTGGGGGAAAACACTTGCGGTTTCCTTTGAGCCCCAATGTTTATACATATAATATATATATAATATATAATATATATATATATATATATATATATATTATATATAAATATATATATATATATATATATATATATATATATATATATATATATATATATACACTTATTTAATAGAGGTTTTTGATAGGTTACTTCTAGAGTAAAAAAAGAATATTGATCATGCAATTAACAAATAACAATGACGTTACTTATATGTTTACATTGATAATACTGGTAATATAATAGCAATGATGATATATATTTAAAGTAATAAAATATAATAGAATAATAACGATGATATTAATATAAATATAATAATAATTAATAATAATAATAATATGAATAATAATTAATAATAATAATTAATAGCGGTAATTAATATATAATAAATATTATAATAATAATTTAAATGATAATAATATGTTAATAATAATATAATAATAATAATATAAATAATATAATAAAATTAATAATTAATTAATAAAAAAAAAAAAAATAAAAAAAAAAAAAAAAAAAAAAAAAAAAAAAAAAAAAAAAAAAAAAAAAAAAATATATAATATATATATATATATATATATATATATATATATATATATATATATATATATATATATTATATATATATATATATATATATATATATATATATATATATATATATATATATATATATATATACTGGTACAATAATTGTGCATTTAACCCTCGCCCCATTACTTTTATTAACGCCATTTTGAACGTGCGTATCCATAAAAGGGGTGTCGCGTACTTTTCTGAAAAAGGTTCGTACTAACAAAGTATTGAACGTTTTCTATTCGTAACTCGTAAAAGTAGGTGATTTTTCTCATGTTGTTCAAAAATAAATTTAAGAGTTTCTTTTTAAATATAAATTTTGCTGTTAATAAAAACGGCAGACATGATAAAAAGGTTTACCATGAACAGTTTCAGTTGAGGTTTGGGTGGTTAATCGATAGTGGTTGTGGTGGAGTTGAGTTATGAAAGCATAAAAGTGCTGTGAGAAAACGAATGACCAACTTGAGGTGCTATGATGTGCCCGACCTCCTGGTGAGTTGCGGTGCGGTGCTCGATCTATTGATAAGTGCGGTGCGGTGCTGTGCTCGATCTATTGATAAGTGCGGTGCGGTGCTGTGATCGATCTATTGATAAGTGCGGTGCGGTGCTGTGCTCGATCTATTGATAAGTGCGGTGCGGTGCTGTGATCGATCTATTGATAAGTGCGGTGCGGTGCTGTGCTGTGCTCGATCTATTGATAAGTGCGGTGCGGTGCTGTGCTCGATCTATTGATAAGTGCGGTGCGGTGCTGTGATCGACCTCCTAATAAGTGCAGTTAGGTGCTTTACCTGAATTCCTGGTGAGGTGCTGTGCAGTATTAAAAATTGACGTCTTCACCAATCCTAGTTTCGATAAATTTTTTAATGTAAATGAAAAGTTTGTGGGCTTTTGATTATCACAATCATTATTCCAAAATGAACATTACAATTTTTTTGGTAAGTTTGGACAATCGAATAGTAATGAATTGTTTTATTTTTTTGTTTTTAGAACAATTTTGTTTGCTTGGGCATTAAAAAGTTAATTTTATAGAAATACCTAAATTGAAACTGTAACAAATAATAATTTTTATTTTTATTTTTATTTTTTTTTTTTTTT
>SEYY01000288.1:177041-179541 GCA_009176605.1 Armadillidium nasatum
AGAGAGAGAGAGAGAGAGAGAGAGAGAGAGAGAGAGAGAGAGAGAGAGAGAGAGAGAGAGACAGAATCAATTTTCGAATGTTGAAAATGATAGGGAGAATAGACGAGAAGAACTGGTATTAACATCGAGTGTATGTCAGTGGGAGATGAGGTTTTCTGCTGACGTATGCATTCATTGACATGAGAGACAGGATTATTAAATCAAGAGCACTTGGTCGTCTCTTGTTCGAATGCAGAATATATTATATATATAGATGTATATATATATACATAGTTATATATATATATATATATATATATATATATATATATATATATATATATATATATATATATATATATATTATATATATATATATATATATATATATATATATATATATATATATATATATATATATATATATATATATATATATATATATATATATATATATATATATATATATATATATATATATATATATATATATATATATATATATATATATATATATATATATATATATATATATATATATATATATATATATATATATATATATATATATATATATATATATATATATATATATATATATATATATATATATATATATATATATATATAATAGAAGAATGTCAATCTCAAAAAATGGAAATAAAAAAATAAAAAAAATCATCTAAAATGATATATTAAAAATCATTAGAATTGATAAATTTTCACCTTCTTTATTCTCCATATTTAATATGTTTAATATAATAATATTAGTAATGGAAGAAATATAAAATTCTTTTTGAAATTCTGTGAAGCAAAACTCTGTAACTTTTTTTTTTTTTTTTTTTTTTTTTTTTTTTTTTTTTTTTTTTTTTTTTTTTACTGATAGGACGAGATGAAAAAAAAAGTTATGTAATTTTAATTAAAAGTTAATTAGAATTCTCTCATGTAACTTTTCTTATTTCTCTTTAATGAATATATATGAATACTTTTCCCTCTTACTTTCCAATTTTTTTACTTTCTTTTTTTTTTTAAATTTTCTTCTTAACATTCCTTTATTATGAGAAGTATGAATACTTTCTTCCTATCCAATTATCCTTTTTTCCTTCCTACTTTCCTCATTTTCTTCCTACTCTTCTATTTTTCTACTTTCCTATTTTAATTCCTACTTTCTTTCCTTCCTAATCAATTTTCCTACTTTCTTTTCTCCTTTCCTATTTTGATTCCTACTTTCATTTTCCTTTCTACTCTGCTACATCTCTATTTTCCTTCCTCCTATTTTTCATCCTACTCTCCTATTTTCCTTCCTATTCTTCTACTTTCCTATTTTCCTTCCTACTCTCCCACTTTCCAATTTTCCTTCCTACTCTCCTACTTTCCTGTTTTCCTTCCTACTCTCCCACTTGCCAATTTTCCTTCCTACTCTCATACTTTCCTATTTTCCTTCCTACTTTTCACTTCCCAATTTTCCTTCCTACTCTCCTACTTTCCTGTTTTCCTTCCTACTCTCCCACTTTCCAATTTTCCTTCCTACTCTCATACTTTCCTATTTTCCTTCCTACTTTCCACTTTCCAATTTTCCTTCCTACTCTCCTACTTTTCTGTTTTCCTTCCTATTCTCTCATTTCCTACTTTCCCTTCTTTCCTCAGTTTTTTACTTGCCTCTCTTGTTTGCTTTTCTCAACTTCAGAGATGCCTTTTATCTTTTTCGTTTTGAAGCGAAAAGTTTCATCTACGCGGTTATAATAATTAATAATAATAATAATAATAATAATAATGATAATAATGATAATAATGAATAATAATGATAATAATGATAATAATGATTAATAATGATAATAATAATAATAATAATAATAATAATAATAATAATAATAATAATAATAATAATAATAATAATAATAATAATAATAATAATAATAATAATAATAATAATAATAATAATAATAATAATAATAATAATAATAATAATAATAATAATAATAATAATTAATAATAATAATAATAATAATAATAATAATAATAATAATAATAATAATAATAATAATAATAATAATAATAATAATAATAATTGCTATTTATTTTAAAAAGGTGTACATTTGTTTCCTGAAGTAATTCCTTCTCTTTTTTATTTACCAAGAATTTTTATTTTTTTTTATTTTTTATTTTTTTTTACAAAGTATTATTTAAACTTTCTTTTTATACATAAAAAAATTTCAATTTTACAAACATTGAATTTTTCAGGTTTTAAAAAATTTGAATTGAATTTCTTTTCTATATATATATATATATATATATATATATATATATATATATATATATATATATATATATATATATATATATATATATATATATATATATATATATATATATATATATATATATATATATATATATATATATATATATATATATTATAACTCAATTTACACGTTATTTTTTTTTTAACATTGTCAACAATATATCTTAAGTAATTTAAAAATAAAAAAAAATCGAACCAAGAGTTTAAAGCTAAATAAAG
>SEYY01000288.1:217041-224541 GCA_009176605.1 Armadillidium nasatum
TTTCTTCAAAAGCATTTGTAAATATTACGCTGTTTATATAGTATTAATATCAAAGAAATTTATGTTACGGAATTTGGCTCGTTTTATGAAACTATATTTTTAGTAAAATTTGTCCAAAGAGGACTTATATACTCGTATTTTGTAACTTTTTAAAAAGAATAAAAGCTATAAAAGCTCTGACGCTCTTCCTTATGGACACACATTCACATACAAACGCGCCTATATATATATATATATATATATATATATATATATATATATATATATATATATATATATATATATATATATATATATATATATATATATATATATATATATTATATATATATATATATATATATATATATATAATATATATATATTTGGGAGTACAGGCAAAATTGACCAAGTCAATGACCCAAATTTGTGTTAAATTGTAATTTTGAGTTCTAAGTAGTACGAAAAATCTCGGATTTAAATAAAATAACCAAGAAAGAAAAGACTTTAATATGAAGGAAATTTTAAATCCGGATTTTTCGTACTACTTAAACTTTAAAATTTAATTTAACACAAACTTGGTTTAATTTTTTTACCTACTATATATATATATATATATATATATATATATATATATATATATATATATATATATATATATATATATATATATATATATATATATATATATATATATATATATATATATATTATATATATATATATATATATATATATAATATATATATATATATATATATATATATATATATATATATATATATATATATATATATGGTATTATATTTTATATATATTATTTTTATATAATATATATAATATTATATATATTTTGTATATATTATATATATCATATATATATATATTATATATATATATATATAATATATATATATATATATATATATATATATATATATATATATATATATATATATATATATATATATATAATATATATATATATATATATATATATATATTATATATATATATATATATATATATATATATATATATATATATATATATATATATATATATATATATATATTATATATATATATATATATATAATATATATATATATATATATATATATATATATATATATATATATATATATATATATATATATATATATATATATATATATATATATATATATATATATATATATATATATATATATATATATATATATATATATATATATATATATATATATATATATATATATATATATATATATATATATATATATATATATATATATATATATATATATATATATATATATATATATATAATATATATATATATATATACTATAATTGTGATAGAAATGTAAGAATTCAGAGTAATAATATTCAAACTAAAACGAACGAAGCTGAAAAACAAATCTTTTTAAGCTTTTGTATTCTTTTTAAATTAAAATAGAATTTTATTCGTTTTCTTATAGTTCCAAGCCAATTTTATATTAAGTTGAATCTTCTTTTCTTCTTCTTTTTCTTCTTCTTTTTCTTCTTCTTTCTTCTTCTTCTTCTTCTTCTTCTTCTTCTTAAAACTTCTTCTTTTCTTCTTTTTCTTCTTCTTTTCTTCTTTTACTTTTCTTCTTTTCTTCTTCTAAAACTTCTTCTTACTTCTTCTAAACTTCTTCTTCTTCTTTTTCTTCTTCTTTTTCTTTTCTTTTCTTTTACTTCTTCTTTTACTTCTTCTTTTTTCTTTTCTTCTTCCTTTTCTTCATCTAAAACTTCTTCTTTTCATCTTTTTCTAAGTTGACTTATTACGAAAGAGGAAAAAGCCTCGGCGCTCTACGGCCTCATCTCATCATTCGTTAATTCGTTATCCGTGTAATGTTAAAAGTTGCATATTGAACAATGCTTTCAAACCCCCTTTCTCTTCCTCTCCCCTCTTGCTCGTTCTCTCCCCTCCCTCCTTTCCTCTCTCCCTCCCTCTTTCAGTTTTATTTTTTCTTTACTTTTCTTTTTTCCTTCTCTGTGCGTTAATATACTTAGTGCACATACTCTTGCTACTAAAAGACTTCTTGGACAAAAATATGCATAGTGAAAATTTTTTTGGGGGGGAATGGGTGGAAGGAGGGGGGGAGGGGCTATGAAAGTCGAATTTATATATAAATTGAAAAAACATACATTTAAAAATTGCTTTCAGGCGATATTTATGTTCGTAATAACTTCTCAAAATTTGACTGACACTGCCTCACAACGGTTGCACGCGTTCGAGCCATACTTGTTTATCGTAATTTATGAAGGAATTTATTTTTTTTTTTTTTTTTTTTTTTTTTATTTTTTTTTTTTTTTTTTTTTTTAAAATTTTTTAAAAAAAGAAAAAAAAAAAAAAAAAAAAAAAAAAAAAAAAAAAAAAAAAAAAAAAAAAAAAAAAAAAAAAAAAAAAATAAAATTGCAAAAAAAAAAAAAAAAAAAAAAAAAAAAAAAAAGGGGGGGGGGAAAATTTTTTTTCCAACCATATCTACTTTTGACATGTTTTTGATAAAAATAATAATAATAATAATAATAATAATAATAATAATAAATAATAATAATAATAATAATAATAATAATAATAATAAAAATAATAAAATGGAAATAATATTAAAAATTTTTAAAAATCAACTTGGAACCTTTGTTTAAAGAATTATTTACATTTATATATATATATATATATATATATATTATATATATATATATCATATATATATATATATATATATATATATATATATATATATATATATATATATATATATATATATATATATATATATATATATATATATATATATATATATATATATATATATATATATATATATATATATATATATATATATATATATATATATATATATATATATATATATATATATATATATATATATATATATATATATATATATATATATATATATATATATATATATATATAGTGGTTGATTTTTTTAATAGTTGAAAAGAACCTTGAATCGAATTTATATATTTTTCTCATTTTTTTGTTGTTTTTGCATGTTTTGTAGGTTTTTCAAACTGCTTTTAGGAGTTTCTGAATATCTTTTTTTCTCTTTCCTTTACCTATTTTTTTCTAGGCGAAGCTCCGCCCACGCCCGTTCCCTCTTCGAATGTTGGGCGTGAAGCGGGTGGAGCCCCTCTTCCTGCCTTGTGGGTGGTGATTGTTGTCCTTGTAGCTACTGCCCTGCTTGCCCTAAACGTCTCTGCTATAGTTTGTATCATCAGACGTCGCCGTCGGAAAAGGGGTGCCGGCGGGGTTAAGAAATTCATGTCCCCTCCTAAAGGGATTATGCAGAAGGAACCCTCTATACCCCTTGCCGGGGTGTCTTCCCACCCATCATTTGGTAAGTGGTCAGATTTTTTTTTTAAACTTATAAAAATTTCAATTTCAGGCGACTCCCATAAGAAAAAGGAGGATGTTCTTCTAAATCAAATTTTGGGAGACCGGGGGCACATACCCCAGCTCGTGATCATTGTTGTGGCGATCGCTGGTACCACCATTGTTATCATCAATATCGCTCTCGTTATATGCCTCGTGAAAAGGAAAGGAAAAAGAAGGGATGATGGTAGGAAAATCTGTTGTGTTCGTTCTATGAATTCCATTCTTACAATCTTCAGAGAATTAACATTTTACACCCTAGTCCTACTCAGTTTATTATTATTATTATTATTATTATTATTATTATTATTATTATTATTATTATTATTATTATTATTTATTATTATTTTTTTTATTTTTTTTATTATTTTTTTATTATTATTATTATTATTATCATTATTATTATTAAGACTACTACTTTTGCGCATTAACGAAATTTAATTTTTGCAAATTATTATTATTATTTATTATTATTATTATATTATTATTATTATTATTATTATTATTATTATTATTATTATTATTATTATTATTATTTTTATATTATTATTTTTGTCGAATACCCATTATTCTTATTATTTTTAATTTTTTTTAAGGAATTATCTTTTATTTTGTGATTCCCTTTTAACTCATTAGTAAATAAAAAAATTATATATTATTATGATCGAATATAAGGAATTTCATTGAAAGTTTTGAATGTTTTAGAAAGTAAAAGTGAAAATTATCTTTTCTTAACGAAAACGAATCAAAGTTTGAACGAAATTAATTAAATTTATTTATTTATTTATTTTTTTATTTATTTTTGAAATAAAAACAAAAGAGTAAGAGAACAAATTATTACTCGTTTTCCATTGGTAAAGTGTGGAATTCTCTCTTTACTGTTTTCCCAACTTCCTTTGATATACACACTTTCAAGTGCCTTTTATCTGGACATGTCGGCCTTTTTACTTTTCTAAAGTTCTGGAAATTTTCCTAGCTTTGGTGGAGTTTTGTAGGCTTCCTTGTTCATCAAAGGAAAAAAATAAATAAATAAATAATAATAATAATAATAATAATAATAATAATAATAATAATAATAATAATAATAATAATAATAATAATAATTAGGAACAAGGTCTTCTATCATTGTTTTCAGTTTTAAAAATTAACAATTTATGAACATTATTTTAACGAGCGCCACTACCGTGGCCAAACGACAGAGTGATTGATTGACGTGTTTGAAAGTGTTGGTTCGATCCCTCATGATAATACTAGGAAATAACTACCCAGAAAATTCTCCTCCCCAACGTGAAATTCGATGTTTTTTTTTTTTTTTTTTTTTTTTTTTTTTTTTTTTTTTTTTTTTTTTTTTTTTTATTTATTATATTTAATTATAATATATATATATATATTATATATAATATATATATATATATATATATATATATATATATATATATATATATATATATATATATATATATATATATATATATATATATATATATATATATATATATATATATATATATATATATATATTATATATATATATATATATATATATATATATATATAATATAAATAAATTTTAATACTAAAATGAAAGTATTTTTAAGGAATATTTTTTAAAATATTTGATGTTTCGTATTAAACTCAGTTTTCTTTGTCAATAATATAATTTTTTTTTTTTTATTTTTTTTTTTTTTTGAGGGGGAGTGAGGGAGAGCTAGATTCAAGTTTTCAAAATGTCCACACACATTATTTTTAATTTTTAATTTTACGTAGGAAGTAGTAAAAATCATTTTTCTCTTCTAAAAGAAAATTTTAATTGCAATTTATGACAACAATATTTAGAGAAGAAGTTAATGGAAGCCTAATCACTATTAACCGCAAATGTTAAAGGCTATGTCAGTGGAGTCGCGAGTCGTAGATTCGGGGAGTTTTTCCTGATTCAGTCAAAAGTTTCAATTAAAGTGTAGAAAGAGTCGTAGAGTCGAGGAGTTTTTCCTGATTCAGTCAAAAGTTGCAAGTTGTAGCAAGAATCGTAGAGTCGAGGAGTTTTATTGATTCAGTCAAAAGTTTCAAGTAAGGTGTAGAAAGAGTCATAGAGTCGAGGAGTTTTTCCTGATTCAGTCAAAAGTTTCAATTAAAGTGTAGAAAGAGTCGTAGAGTCGAGGAGTTTTTCCTGATTCAGTCAAAAGTTGCAAGTTGTAGCAAGAGTCGTAGAGTCGAGGAGTTTTATTGATTCAGTCAAAAGTTTCAAGTAAGGTGTAGAAAGAGTCGTAGAGTCGAGGAATTTTTCCTGATTCAGTCAAAAGTTGCAAGTTGTAGCAAGAATCGTAGAGTCGAGGAGTTTTTCCTGATTCAGTCAAAAGTTGCAAGTTGTAGCAAGAATCGTAGAGTCGAGGAGTTTTATTGATTCAGTCAAAAGTTTAAAGTAAGGTGTAGCAAGAGTCATAGAGTCGAGGAATTTTTCCTGATTCAGTCAAAAATTTCAAGTAAGGTGCAGTAGGAGACGTAGAGCCGAGGATTTTATTTACATTATGTCATTTCAATTTCATTTCAAGAGAAGTGGAGAGAAGTCATACAGTCGAGGCTTTTCATTAAACAGTCAAAAATTTCAAATGATGTGGAGTAAGAATCTAAAGTCCCAACGGAGATAGTCGAGATTAAAAAAACACACATCAAAATTAAATAGGAGTTAAAAATTTTTTATTACTTCATCCTTTAAACGTAATCTTTAAACAGGTAAAATCATTTTGCAGTAATTGTCATTTCCCACACAAACACTAACTTATTACAACACTGCAAAAATTGTCCTAACGAATCGTTGAGACAAGTGGCAAAAATGTCAAAGTAAAATTTCCAATAGAGAAAAGATATGTTAAGCATAAGAAACTCGCTTCACCAATTTATTTTCTAATAACAAAATAACTGAAAAAAATAGTTTGTTGACATTTTTGCCACTTGTCCCAACGATTCGTTAGGACAATTTTTTGCATTGAATAAATAAAATATGTATCTAAATTTTAAGCTATCAGTGAATAAGACCAATACACCTGAACATCCGTATTTCCCTACTCACCTACAGACTTGGCACATAACTACTTATAACTAAGAAAAACACACGGCTGATTTTCTTCATCTCTGTATTGAATGTCTGACTCATCAGCGGCAAGGTGTCGTGCCATTAGCTTTAAGATACCAAAGTTAATAATATCAATATGTCTTTTGATCTTTTTTGATCGCTTGAATATAACATCTGAAATGAGTCTTAAACAATTGATAATTCAGATATACAGAATGAAATCACGTTAAATTATTTATTCATGCTACACACACGTCTATATGAAACTGCCCATACACACATGTTCATTCTTAATTGGTGCAATATGTTTTAAATAACTATATATATATATATATATATATATATATATATATATATATATATATATATATATATATATATATATATATATATATATATATATATATATATATATATATATATATATATATATATATATATATATATATATATATATTTTTGTCATTCCAATTCGTTCAATCTTTCTTCTTTTCTTTCTTCCTTCCCCATTTTATTTTATTTAAAGGAATAAAATCGGGAAAAATGTATTGTAGAACGGAAACTGTTTTTGGTGCTTCAAAATTGTAAAGGAAATTGTAAAGCACCGAAGGAAAAGAAAGAAAGAAAGAAAGAAAAAAAGAAAAAAAAGGAGGAAGATGTTTTTAAATTATTAATTGGCAAAACTTTTGACTTACATTTTATTTTAATATATGATAGGAGTATATATATATATATATATATATATATATATATATATATATATATATTATATATATATATATATATATATATTATATATATATATATATATATATATATATATATATATATATATTATATATATATATATAGAGAGAGAGAGGAGAGAGAAGAGAGAGAGAGAGAGAGAGAGAGAGAGAGAGAGAGAGAGATAGAGAGAGAGAGAGAGAGAGAGAGAGAGAGATGAGAGAGAGAGAGAGAGAGAGAGAGAGAGAGAGAGAGAGAGAGAGATAGAAGAGAGAGAGAGATGAGAGAGAGAGAGAGAG
>SEYY01000288.1:232041-234541 GCA_009176605.1 Armadillidium nasatum
TATATATATATATATATATATATATATATATATATATATATATATATATATATATATATATATATATATATATATATATATATATATATATATATATATATATATATATATATATGTTCTCCCTGGAAGAGTTTTCACCCTTTCAGTGGGACCAGCACATTTCGTCATCTGTTCTTAAAAGTCCCTCTCTCTCCTAGAGTGCTTTAAAAGATCAAACTTTATGGCTCATAGGACAAGGACAATTCCAGTCTTTGAGTTGTATTTAAGCTCCCAGGTAGGGTTTTTACCCTTTCAGTTGGACAAACACCTTCTGTATCTAACTTCTAAATACTTTCTGAAAGAGCTCTCCAGAGGATTGTGCTTCTCGGAGCTGTGGTTTACCATGCTGGTCCTGGAGTTGTTACAAGCTGTAAGCAATTATTATAGGGCCTGGTTGCAGGTCTTGTCGCCCAATTCCAAATTCTTCTTTTCTTGTCTCTCTTCTTTGTTCCATCTGATGCCTCTTTCTTTTCTTTTCCCATCTGTTTTTAAGTACGTCCACTACCGACGATTATATATATATATATATATATATATATATATATATATATATATATATATATATATATATATATATATATATATATATATATATATATATATATATAATATATATTTATATATATATATATATATATTATTTTTAAATATATTTTATTATTATTATTATTATTATTGTTGTTGTTTGCTGGTTATTACTTATTATTATTACTTACTTAGTAAATGTATCATATCCAGAATAAAGCTTTGTGAATTGTGAATTATTATTATTACTACTACTAATTATTATTTATTACTGATTATTATTATGCCGATATTAATTACTTTATTATTATTATTATTATTTATTATTATTACTGATTATTACTTACTATTTTTGCTACTGATGATTATTATTGTTATTACTTATTATTTTTATTATCATTATTATTATTATTATTTTATTATTATTATTATTATTATTATTATATTGTTATTATTATTATTTTATCATTATTATTATCATTATTATTATTATTATTATTATTATTATTATTATTAATATTATCATCAATATTTTTAAAACTAGTTATTATCTTAAGTCGAATTAATATAAATGAAAGTGTCATATACTATAATAAGATTTTAAATCTTGAGTTTAGACAACCATTGAAAGATTCTTCGATAAATAATAATAATAATAATAATAATAATAATAATAATAATAATAATAATAATAATAATAATAATAATAATAATATAATAATAATAATAAATAATAAATAAAAATTAATTTTTTTATAGAATAATTTAATTTTTAAAAATTAAATTTTTTTTTTTTTTTTTTTTATACTATTTTTATACTAAAATTTTATTAAAGTTTTAAATGTATTTAATAATAAATAATGAAAATTAATAATAATAATAATAATATAATAAATAATAATAATAACAATAATAATAATATATAATATGATAATAATAATAAAAAAAAAAAAAAAAAAAAAAAAAAAAAAAAAAAAAAAAAAAAAAAAAAAATTTATTATTTTATTATTATTATTATTATTATTATTATTTATTATTATTATTATTATTATTATTATTATTAATAGGACTTTCCTGACAATATTTATTTTCAATAGAGAAAATTGAAAACTCATTTAATGTTTATTTCTGCCATAAAAATGTCATTAAAATTTAAGTGGAAAACTTTCCCCTTTTTCCCCTCATCAGTTTTTATTAGTAGCCTTTTCCACTCACTTATAAGCTCCTATGTTATATATATATATATATATATATATATATATATATATATATATATATATATATATATATATATATATATATATATATATATATATATATATATATATAGAGGAATAGTCCTCGAAAGATCTCACTGACAGGACTTAAACCCTTCCTGGGGGGATGAAGATTTTTATTTATTTTATTTCTATGTATTTATATTTATATTTATCTTGCCTTTTTCAGGATCAGCGCCAAAAACACTCTCCTTCTGGGTATTTAATAGATCAAATTGAACCTCCTCCAGAGTACGCAAGTCAGACGCCTTCCTCTCAGCCTTCTTCAGCTGCCTACGATCCAAATGAAGATGACTACGCTGAGGTACTTCGCAGGAACGCGTATAATCACCAATTAGGCAAGTAGTTTTATTTATTTACTTTTTATATAACCCTGCTTCTACTACTATTACTATTTAAACTACTGTTATTGATCCAATATTGAATAATTATGAAGGGTAAGTATACTTTTTCAGAATTGAAAAGGAAGTTTAACTTTGGTTGGTTGCTTTTATCGTGCTCAAACATTCATGATAATAAAATAGTATTTTTATATATCTAATTTTAAAAATTTATTTAGAATCTCTAATTCAAGGTAAGAGTACTCCCAGACCTCCTTCCAGAGCTGCTCACTACAGCAGCACATCTCCAATTGATTGTCGAAGCTACAATGTGAGCTA
>SEYY01000288.1:237041-239541 GCA_009176605.1 Armadillidium nasatum
AAAGGTGGGTGGGAGGGAATGGAGGACATGGTCATTGTCCTATCTAGTCAGAGGGATATATATATATATATATATATATATATATATATATATATATATATATATATATATATATATATATATATATATATATATATATATATATATATATATATATATATATATATATATATATATATATTATATATAATATATTACGCTATTTAATAGCTGTAAATCTAGAATTTTTGAGTTATTTTGTGAGGCTGTTAATTAAAGAATTTTATTAATTAATAATTTAACTAATACTCTGTACAGATGGTGTAAAAAAAATACATTTGTAAATTGTAAAATTTATGTATGAAAAGTTTTCCTTTTTTTTTTTTCTTTTTTTTCTTTTTTGTAAATCAAAACTATAATAAATGTGAAAATTTACGTTGTTTTTTTTCTTCTTTTGCTTCTGCTTGCAAAATTTTTTTTTTTTTTTTTTTTTTTTTTTAAAGTTAGAATTGATCTCTGTTTGAAGTCGTTTCACCAAGTTTTATTTTTGGGGTTATGGAAGGAAGGAAAGTTCTCAAAGGAAATACTCAAGTTGAGTCTTTATATGACAACCTGATTAAATTATTTCGGATACGAGTACTCGGCCTTCTTCCCAAATGAAGATACTCCTGGAAAACTCCAAACAGACACACACTCCTCTCACTCACTCACACTCACTCGTACTCAAACACACTCACTAGCTCTCATAACTCTTTTTACGAATAAATTACATTTATCGATTCGCTTCAATGGTTTTGCAGAGAGTTTTTTTTTTTTTTTTTTTTTTTTTTTTTTTTTTTTGTATTCGCATGATCAGTGACATTGAAGTAAAAAAAATTCCCAATATTATAGAAGAACTAAAGAAAGCCTTCTTTTTGGCTTCTTGGCAAAATAATAATAATAATAATATTATTATTATTATTATTATTATTATTATTATTATTATTATTATATATATATATATATATATATATATATATATATATATATATATATATATATATATATATATATATATATATATATATATATATATATAATATATATTATATATATATATATATATATATATATAGTGTAAAAGAATAAGGCACCTATATATATCATCCACTAGAGTTGGAAATGTTGAATTGCAGCCGATATCAAAGTTTAACGTTTCTCGATTCGCCACTTTTGAAAGAAATGCATGAGCATAGCTGTCAAATCTAAAGTCGGAGAGCTGGATAAAGAAGGAACGAGAATGTGTGGAAAGACTAAATATTTAATCTCTTCTCAAGAAAGAAGGAATGAGATACGTAGTGTGTATAATAGTGATAGTAGAGTGAGAGTTGTGAAACAGTTTAACGACTAGATGGAGAATGAAAAAGAGACAGAGAGAGGGTGGAACGATTGATACAGCGAAAATTCTTATATTCCACTCTTTAATAAACTCAATTTGAAATGTGAACGGATCCATCCTAGGTATGTTTAATGCATATTCCGTATAAGAACAGACGATGATCTATGAAGAGAAGCTATTGAAGTTTCAAATGTGTTTTAGGCGTCTTTGAAAACATTTTAAAAGCTTCTGTTGTGAGGAAACGAATCTTATCCTTCCAAGAAGGATTACGAGAAAATCAAATACTAAAAATATTAAGGACACAAGAAAATTTGAACTGTGTTTTCGAGGATACCACAATTAAGTGGAAGACTATATAAAATAGGGGATGGAAAAATTGATATTCTAAGACATTGAATTTTTATTATTTTTTATTTTTATCTTTTTTCTGAAAAAGTTAGAAACTTGAGGAAAGAGAGGTCAATTTCTAAAATCAGTTATTTGTAGCTGGGTGCAATGCTGTTCGTTGAGAAAGACTATTAATAAACAATGATGTTATCGGCATATAAGTAGATAAATGATAACGTGACGATAGGTACTTAATGAAAAGGAAGAGAAGGACAATGAATGATACAGAACCTTGAGTAACGCCACAATTAATAGCTTTAAAATTTAATGGATGAACGGTGATCGCATACAACGGGTGCTATAGAACTTGCGGAGAGAAGTACTTGACATAAATACCGAAAGAGAGAACATTGCGAATCTGTCACATAGCTTTGATATCAAAAGTTTTTAGTATGTCCAGCGCCACAGCGAAAGATTCACAGTCATATCGGAGAGAGCAGTAATTTGGAGAGAAGGGAAAGATTACCAGTCATACATTCCTTAAAGGGGCCATGCTGGTGATCTTTGACAAGATTAGAAGAATTAAGATGTATTCAGAACCTCATGTTTTGGATTAGAATTTGAAAATTTTGGAAATAACAAAGTTTAAAAACAATAGGAAGACAGTTAAATTGAAAAGAGGTCGCCCATTTTTTCTTCACAAGTTGAGTGATCTTGCGTTTGTAATAGGAAGGAAAAGTCTAAGATGAAAACTCTTACTCTTGCAGGATGCAATCTCGGAATCATCAAATTTTGAGAACCGCAGGTGAAATACCT
>SEYY01000288.1:254541-259541 GCA_009176605.1 Armadillidium nasatum
ATTCCTTCAATTTCCAGAAATTTTCAAGCCATTCTTTCCACTCAGAATTCCTTCAATTTCCAGAAATTTTGATGCAATTCTTTCAATTCAGAATTCCTTCAATTTTCAGAAATTTTCATGCAATTCTTTCAACTCAGAATTCCTTTCATCTCCAGAAATTTTGATGCAATTCTTTCTACTCAGAATTCCCTCAATTTCCAGAAATTTATCATGAAATTCTTCCCATTTCCAATTATTATCTTATAATTGCTCCTATTCATTCTTTGTAAATATTATATGTAAAATATATAGTAGTGTTCTCAGATTAAAAATAAGACCTTCTAACTACCAAAAACAAAAACCTTTTCATTTAAAATGCATTTCTCTTCCTAAGAAAATATTTTTGCAGATGTAATTAAACCCAAGAGAATAAAATTACTTGCCTGAAAAAATAATATTAAAAAACAGGAAAAAAAATACATGAAAAGATTAATAAAATAAAAAAGGAAAAAAAAAAACATCCTTTTTTCCATTTCTGCATTTCATTTAATCCTTTTTATTTCTTATTTTTCTTTCTTTATTTTATTTTATTTTATATTTATTTTATTACTTTATATTATTGATGCTCTTTGCCTTTATTTTTTCTGATGATTTAATTTGATATTTTTCTTTAATTATAATCAGGAGTGTCACACTCATTTGATGTAATGGGTCGCATTTTATATTCAACATTGGGCCACGTATATATATATATTATATATTATATATATATATATATATATATATATATATATATATATATATATATATATATATTATATATATATATATATATATATATATATATATATATATATATATATATATATATATATATATATATATATATATATATATATATATATATATATATATATATAATATATATATATATATATATATATATAGAAAGGAATTAGAAAGATTTATTTTTGCAGTGTATATATATATAATATAAGTAAGGAAGTATTTACCTGAAGAACGTGAAATGATATTCATAGGAAGTGACAAGTTATTCAAAAGTTTCACTTTAAAATTACTTATTTTTGAGAATTTAGGTTATCATTAGGAATTAAAACTCCTTCAACTAATAAAAATTCAGAGTTCAGAAATAGGAATTCAAAACCAGATCCTGTAACAAAATTGGGAATGTGTAATGGACAATCTGACGAAAGTCCTAGTTACCAACCTCGGTTAATCAGTCAGGGGAGATTCCATATCCTTAATTAAGCTTGCTTCCATTTACTGACTTGAAATAAGTAATCCATTTTTCATACTGAAAATCTAAAACATTATTATATCTATTATATCTATTATATCATTATTATATCTATTATTCAAAAAGTAATGTTTCATCTTATTAAGTATGACCTAAAGAAAAACTAAATAGATTTACTATTACTATATCTATTATTTAAAAAGGGATGCATCATCTTTTCAAGTATGGCCTAAGCAAAAACTAAATAGATCTATCATTACTATATCTATTATTCTACATTACTATATCTATTATTCAAAAACGAATTTATCATCTTTCAAGTATGACCTAAACAAAAACTAAATAGATCTACCATTACTATTTCTATTATCCTACATTACTATATCTATTTTTCAAAAAGTAATGTTTCATCTTTCAAGTATGGCCTAAACAAAATTAAAATAGATCTGCTTTTTAATAGAAATTCCAAAATTTAAAGTGGAGAAAATGTACACGAATGGGCTAACATTTTCATGTAAAAGTGTGTATGCATTTTGTATTTGAATTTTTAGATGTGTGAATGTTAGTCAGATTTGCAATTTGGTCAATTATAATTTTGAAGCAAATGTACCAGCCCTGCAGTTGGAATTTCAGTGACACCGATTGGGAAGAAATTTCTTTTGAATTATGGTTACGGCAAAAAAGCGTTAGTAATATTGAAAGTTGAAAGTAATTGTTCCCCTAAGCAAGATTTTCATATCCTGATACAGTAAAAATTTTAATTCAATTATCTTCAATTAAATTACATTAAAAAAATATTTAATAAAGCATCATTCTATGTACATAATTAATTAGCATTTGTTTCCCAAAGATATTATTTAATAAGTTTAATTTTCTTCTTTTACGATATTTGGTTTATATTTGTTTTATTTTATTATCAACTTGTTTGTTACTTTTATTTTTGATTTATGATGATAGTTTAATGTAACTATATTATTCCCCAACGAATTGTAATTTGAGGATTAATAGAAACTAAATACTGTAATTGCTGAAAGTCTACAAATAATTCTCTCTTCTCTTTCCTTCTTTCTTTCTTTCTTTCTCTTCTTTCTTTCTTTCTTTCATTTCATTCTTTCTTTCTTTCATTCTTTCTTTCTTTCTTTCTTTCTTTCTTTCTTTCTTTCTTTCTTTCTTTCTTTTCTCTTTCTCCTTTCTCCCTTTCTCTCTCTCTCTTTCTTCTCTCTCTCTCTCTCTCTCTCTCTCTCTCTCTCTCTTCTCTTTCACACAAGCACACACACACACACACATATACGTATACACTGCTTAAAATAATTTTTTTATTTTTGCTTGTAACAGTGAAATTTTTATATGTTTCACTCATAGTCAATTTACTCCTTTCTTTTTCATCATTTTGCGTATGCAATAATATGTGTTTTATAATAAATTATTTAATACAAGGTGAAATTTGATTACAATGAAAATAACTGTAGTTTAATTATTTACATCGTGATGTTTCATTATATTAATTATACTTCTTATTTCATTATATCCCATAATCGTTTAAATAATTATATCTTTGATTGACTCTCAGGAATTAATGTATTATCCCAAGCTATCAACTTTTATTATTATATTACTCATTCTTCCCAAATATATTCGTTATTTTTAATCGATTATTATACATATATTATATTTACTGAGCTTATATTATGGAAATGATAATTATTTATTTTATTTTTTTAAATTGTAATTTAATTATATTATAGTAGTATCGGTTATTGAAATTATAAAATAAAAGTGAAAAAAATTGATACTGGAATGTGGGAATGATGATGTGTGTATGGTGTAGGATGTTGTGTCGGTGTAATGTCGATGATGTGCTATTTTCAATCAGGTTTCACAAGAAGTCGCGCGAACTCACATATTTCTGTGAATAGATGAGGTTAATGTGATATTCTTGAGAGACGAATATTTCATTTATCATTGACGTCTCATTAGGTTTATTCTCGTTTAGGTTTTATAACTATAACTAATTCACGTCTTCACGGCATTGGCCATATTTGTTAGGGGGATTCTTTAGATAATGTACTATACCTAATAAGCGATCACTCGCCAAGCTGTGAGATATATTCGAACACCGTCTCCTCTTTTTATTATTTTTATCCTTTTATACCATGCACCGTGAAACGTCAATCATACGTCTTCTATACATTTTAATGCACATTCGTAAATTTCATTTTAAGCACTAGTTGAGTAAGATATTGTGTAAAGTATTTGTATAACTGGGCGCATAGAAATAACAGATTTACAAAATGGGCATTATGTCACCTATATAAGGGACATTTTTGGATGTTTTCTCTATAGTTGTTATGGTGTAGTGTATTGTGTGTAGTGTCGTATGCGGTGGCTCTGCGTGGTGCAGTATGTGTATTGTAAATTAATTAGAGTATTTGTGGTATTTATTGTTTATTATAGTGTTTGAATTTACTTCGACAGACATTTTGATTTCATAGAGAAAGTGATAACTAATTGCCCTGGTAGAGTTCCTTTCCTTTCTACTTTCACTTTCTCCATGCTTCCTAATTTTCACTCTCCCCCTCTCTCTCTTTCTCACCCTTTATTTCTCTCTCTCTCTCTCTCTCTCTCTCTCTCTCTCTCTCTCTCTCTCTCTCTCTCTCTCTCTCTCTCTCTATCTGACTTATATATTTTAACTTCATATGTACATATCATCATATTTTTTTATCTATAATAACTATCTAATTATAATAAATATATTTTTATGTCATCTATTTTCAAAAATTTAATCAAATTTTACGGGTTTTATGCTATTCAATTAATAGATAATTATAAGTATCAGGAAATTTTATTAAATTAAATTCCATTTATCCAACACATCAACTTCTTCATACTGCATTCACCTACTAAATTTATTTTACACTAATACTAAACTTCCATATTTAGTGTATATATATATTATATATATAAATAATATATATAATATATATATATTAAATATTATAATTATATATTATATATACATTAAATAATTATATATATATATATATTATATAATAATATATATATATATTATATATATTAATATATTATATTCTATATAATATAATATAATATAAATATATATATATAATTATATTATTATAATTATATTATATTTAAAATAAAATAATATAATATATTTAATATAATATATATATATTATATAATAATTATATTATAATATATATTAATAATAATATATATATTAATATATATTAATATATATATAATATATATTATATATATAAATATTATATATATTAATATTATATTATTATATATAATATTATTATATATATATATATATATATATAATATATATTTGTATATATATATATATATATATATATATATATTATATATTATATAAATTATATTATTAATTTATATTATAATAGATATAAAATAAAATAATACCAAATGATATATATAATATTTATATATAGTTTATAAGTATTTATTTGAGTAACATATAAAGAGTTAGGAGGAGTGAAGCGAGGAAGATTAAGTGATGTGATGGTGATGGTTCTCGCCTAAGTGGGATACTCGCCCTCAACTGAAAATCTTTAATGGTCTTAACAATTTATTTCTAAAATAAATAAATCATTTAAAATACCTTTCTTTTTGTAGAACCGTAAATACTTAATCTCTACAATAAATATAGTATTCAGTAGTATTTATCTTCATAGTCGATCAATAAGTAAGATATATTCTGATATAAAATTAA
>SEYY01000288.1:264541-267041 GCA_009176605.1 Armadillidium nasatum
AGGTGAAATATGTATATATATATATATATATATATATATATATATATATATATATATATATATATATATATATATATATATATATATATATATATATATATATATATATATATATATATATATATATATATATATAAAAGGTGTGAAAGTCTAAAAGTGTTGGGAGTGTGTTCCTGACATTACCCGTAGAGTGAATATAAGTATTAAGTTTAAATCTGTTTTCAGAGAGCTGGACATAGAAAGAATGAGACTGTGTAGAAAGCGTGTCGCACGAGCCCTTCTCAAGGGAGGAGGAATGCGACTGGAGAGATCAGAAAAGCAGTGTCCGCTGTAACAGCGATATTATAGAGAGAGATACGAAGCAATTCGACGCGTTACATATATATATACTCATATATATATATATATATATATATATATATATATATATATATATATATATATATAATATATAATATATATATATATATATATATATATATATATATATATATATATATATATTATATATATATATATATATATATATATATTATATATATATATATATATAATATATATATATATATATATATATATATATATATATATATATATATATATATATATATATAAGTGAAGAATAGTTCTTCCCGCATGGTTTTAAAGGCTGGGAACCTTTTCAACTAGGATTTCTTCCCATGTACGATTGCAGGAATGCAAAATTCTGCAATCGACACTACCCTATCATGCGGGATAAAGTGCATTGCATATATAATATATATATATATATATATATATATATATATATATATATATATATATATATATATATATATATATATATATATATATATATATATATATATAGAAAGAAGATATTAAAATTATAAGAAGTATTAATATTTTTCAAATAAGCGTTCTTCAGAATATTATATATATGTATATATATATATATATATATATATATTATATTATATATTATATATATATATATATATATATATATATATATATATATATATATATATATATATATATATATATATATATTAATAATATTTAATTTTTAATTTTTTTTTTAATTTTTTAATTATTATTAATATTTTATTTAATTACATTTTAATAATTCTATATATATATATATATATATATAAATATATATATATATATATATATATATATATATATATATATATATATATATATATATATATATATATATATATATATATATATATATATATATATATATATATATATGTTAAAATGACATTTTTTTATTTTGGATTATAACTTTGAATATTCATCTCTTCATATTTTAGAATCTTTAAATATTTCGAAATTAAAACCAGAACTCAACAACAACCATTTATTATGTCCGTTATACATAGCCCAATCTTAACTATTATCCTTTTTTGTAAAGTTCTAATTTTTTTCCTCTTCTTCTCTTATTTGGATTTTCCTTTTCCCTACATCCTTATGTTTATTGAATAGGTTAATCATTTACCTTCTCTGCCATCACTTTTTCTAGATAATTGTTAAATTCATCTAGGTTACTTCTTTTTTTTTCTTCTTTTTCTTCTTACTTCTTTTTTTCTTTTTTCTCTCTCTTTCTCTCCTCCTTTGAACTTTACTTTCTCTCTTTGTTCTTATATTTATTTTTATTTTTTATTTTTTTGTTTTATTGTTTTTTTTATTATTGTCCTTTTGTTTCCCAACACTAACCAACTAAATTTTCTTTTTCATATCTTCACCTTTTCAATTATAATCAGTCCGTCACTACTCACAGTTTATTATAACTTGCTAATTTTCCTCAGTGTCCTGTTTTATATATTTGGTTAAGGTATAAGGTATATATATTAATATATATATATATATATATATATATATATATATATATATATATATATATATATATATATATATATATATATATATATATATATATATATATATATATATATATATATATATATATATATATATATATATATATATATATATATATATATATATATATATATATATATATATATATATATATATATATATATATATATATATATATATATATATATATATATATATATATATATATATATATATATATATATATATATATATATATATATATATATATATATATATATATATATATATATATATATATATATATATATATATATATATATATATATATATATATATATATATATATATATATATATATATATATATATATATATATATATATATATACCCAGTTTGAACAGAAATGGCAAAATATAAAATCTCTCTAGAAAACTAAGAAATTTAGCCTTTTTTTCAACTATTTATTTCTTAGGTATTACTTTTACTTCTATGAAAATATTTTGGATTTGACAGGCCATTAACATTTTAAATGCTTTTCCATCTTTTAAGGAATATTTGTTAATCAAATTTACAATAGAATTAATTTAGTTAACCTTTCAGATATATAAATTAAATTATGCAATTTATTTATAATTAAAAGGGCTCA
>SEYY01000288.1:272041-279541 GCA_009176605.1 Armadillidium nasatum
CGTCATAATTTATTTTATTTCAAGTTGAATTAATATTTCAAAAACTCTTCAATTAAACTTTATAATTTAATATTTTATTAAGCAAATATTCAAAGAACTCGACGAAAATGGGATAATAGAAGGTTTATTAGGAATCTCTTTCTCTGTCTGTTTGTCTGTGTTATTAAGAGTTCGTTTGCTAGTTTGCTTGTCTGACTGTTCTTTTGCTTGTTTGTTTGTCTGTTGGTGTGAGTATTTCTTCTTATTTGTCTGTCTTTCTGCTTGTTTCTCTGTCAAAGAACTCAACAAAAAAGGGACAATAGAAGGTTTACTAGGGATCTCTTTCTCTGTCGGTTTGTCTGTGTTATTAAGCGTTCGTTTGCTTGTTTGCTTGTTTGCTTGCCTGTCTGTCCTTCCGCTTGTTTTTTTGTCTGTCTTTCTGAGTGCTTGTCTGTCTATGCTCGTCTCTCTTCTTATTTGTCTGTCTTTCTGCTTCTTTCTTTATCTGTGTATGTCTTTCCTCTTATTTGTCTGTATTACTGTCCAATTGTATGCTAGTCTGTTTGTTTGCTTGCTTGTCAGTTTATCTTTCTATCTGTCTGTTTTTCTGTTTATATGTTTATCTCCCTACCTGTTTCGTCTGTCTGTTTGTGTGTCTGTTTGTCTGCATGTTTTTGTATTTGTTTGTGCTTATCTCTATACCTATCTCTCTCTCTCTCTATCTTTATCTTATATTTATATATTATTTATATATATATATATATGTATATATATATATATATATATATATATATATATATATATATATATATATATATATATATATATATATATATATATATATATATATATATATATATATATATATATATATATATATATATATATATATATATATATATATATATATATATATATATATATATATATATATATATATATATATAATATAAATATTAAATAATTATATAATTAAATATTTATTATTATTATTATTTTATTTATAATATATTTTAATAATAATAATAAAAAAAAAAAAATAATTAATAATAATATAATAATAATAATAATAATAATAATAATAATAATAATAATAATAATAATAATAATAATAATAATAATAATAATAATAATAATAATAATAATAATAATAATAATAATAATAATAATAATAAATAATAATAAAATAATAATTAATAATTATTAATATAATAATAATAATAAAATAATAATAATAAATAATAATAATAATAATAATAATAATAATAATAATAATAAAATAATAATAATTTATAATAATAATAATAATAACAATTATAATAAAAAAGAGATTAAAGGCTTGTAAAAGGCCTACAAAAAATTAATGAAGATTTGAAAGGAAAAATTTTTAACAAAAATTTTATATATTAAAAATAATATTTAAAAATTAAAATTTTTTTTTTTTTTCGAAAAATTTTTTTTTTTTATTTTTTAAAATTTTTTATAGGATCATCTTAAAGTTTATTTTTATCGTTATTGGAATTAAGTAAAATCTTATAAAAAAATATATAAAAAAAATTATATTTTGAAAAACATTTCATTTTAAATTTTTCTTTTCAGATTTTATATTTTCAATTTTTTAAACATTTTAATAAAATTTTTATTTTAATATTTTTTTTTTATTTGATTTATTTAATTTTTTTTTTGCGATAATATCTTAAGTAACATTTTTAACAAATGAAATTTGTAATGGTTTGATGGAGGATCTATTTATAGATACTTAATTTTCAACTATTAATTTAAAACACTACTACTACTACTATTACTACTACTACTAATACATAATAATAATATAATAATAATAATAATAATAATAATAATAATAATAATAATAATAATAATAATAATAATAATAATAATAATAATAATAAATAATAATAATAATAATAATAATAATAATAATAATAATAATAATAATAATAATAATAATAATAATAATAATAATAATAAAATAATAATAATAATAATAATAATAATAATAATAATAATAATAATAATAATAATAATAATATCACTACCACTAGTTCTAGAGCTATTACTTCTCCTACTGCATTTTCCTGTATTAAATCAAAAGTATTCTCATCCTCCATGGTCTTTTGCAACCAGGATTAAAAATTAAAGAAGTTAAATCTGGGAGGTATACATTTCTCTCACTCTCACTATCTAATATATATATATATATATATATATATATATATATATATATATATATATATATATATTATATATATATATATATATATATATATATATATATATATATATATATATATATATATATATATATATATATATATATATATATATATATATATATATAATATATATATATATATATATATATATATATATAATATATATATATATATATATTTATATATATATATTTTTTTTTTTTTTATTGTCGTCATATACAAAAAGAGTTCTTTTAAAAAATGAAAAATTAAAAAAAATTTTAATTATGATTCTGAAATTCGCTGATCTGTAAATCTAATTTCCTGATTGATTTTGGCGGGATTTTAATTTCGCCTCATGGGACCTTAGATTTAATTTTGGCGAAACTTTAATATATCGTCACGAGAATAAATCATATTTTTAGCTGATTGTCATTTTAATAGTGTTTTGTATATATATATATATATATATATATATATATATATATATATATATATATATATATATATATATATATATATATATATATATATATATATATATATATATATATATATATATATATATATATATATATATATATATATATATATATATATATATATATATATATATATATATATATATATATATATATATATATATATATATATATATATATATATATGTATGTGATGTGCGTGTGTGTTATACTTTGACTGAAAGGTATATGGTTCGACACTAGTTTATTTACCGGATCCATAGTTCAGTTGATCGAGAACCCGCCTAGCAAGCGAGAGGTCCAGGATTCGAGGCCTGGTCAGGGCAAGAAATGTGAGCAGTTCCTCAGAATGTGAAGTGAAGTGAAGTGAAGTGCTCTTGTCACCGATGGGAAATAATCTCTGGTATCCGCGATCGTCCTGGCCCTGCCATCATTATCAGCCTTAGGGCCCAGTGAAACCCAAGGATCTTCCACGAAAGATCCCACTGACCGAACGTAAGTCCTTCCATGGAGGAAGAAGATTTTTTAAATTTTTATCATTATAATTATAATTATTATTAATTATTATTGTTATTGTTATTATTATATTAATATATATATATATATATATATATATATATATATATATATATATATATATATATATATATATATATAT
This sequence comes from Armadillidium nasatum, assembly GCA_009176605.1. NCBI lineage: Eukaryota > Metazoa > Arthropoda > Malacostraca > Isopoda > Armadillidiidae > Armadillidium > Armadillidium nasatum. Next base: position 275,374 of record SEYY01000288.1, read on the forward strand.
ATATATATAATATATATATATATATATATATATATATATATATATATATATATATATATATATATATATATATATATATATATATATATATATATATATATATATATATATATATATATATATATATATATATATATATATATATATATATATATATATATATATAATATATATATATATATATATATATATATATATATATATATATATATATATATATATATATATATATATATATATATATATATATATATATATATATATATATATATATATATATATATATATATATATATATATACCTAATTTAAATTCTTTGGACCATTTATAAAAAGGTAAGAATAGAAAAAGGTTATTAGTATTTAAATGCTTTTAACACTTACTTGAAAAGCTGAAAAATTTCTTTCAATTGTTAATTTTTTAAGTGACATTTTATTTATTATGTTTTATCTTCCTTGTCTAAAAATTTAAATTTAAAATTAATACAAAATGGAATGTAAATTTAAAGAATTCCCTATCGTTGGCTTAAAAAATAAATAAAATTCAAATTCATGTTTAATAACAGATTTACAATGTAGAGCATAATAACATTTAATTTAAAATATAATATAATATATAATATATATATATAATATATATATATATATATATATATATATATATATATATATATATATATATATATATATATATATATATATATATATATATATATATATATATATATATATATATATATATATATATATATATATATATATATATATATATATATATATATATATATATATATATATATATATATATATAATATATATATATATTATATATATATATATATATATATATATATATATATATATATATATATATATATATATATATATATATATATATATATATATATATATATATATATATATATATATATATATATATATATATATATATATATATATATATATATATATATTAAAAAAATATATTTAAAAAAAAATTTCAAAATCATTGCTACTGTCACAAAATATATTGCTTTCCTACGATCTTAATTTCCTCCTTTGGGCCTTTCAGCTCCTCAAAATCTATTCACTTAAACAAGAAATATAAATATTCTACTCATTTTAATATCTGAAAGATTAAATCATTAATTCTAGCAAGAGGAAGTATAATTGTTCATTCGTTTACTATTGATATTTTATTTTTATAAGACTCCTTAAATTCACTCTCGTTTTTAATAAGGTCATTAATGTTCACTGGAGGATATATTAAACTCATTAAACCAAGGATTCGGATTCTGACAAAAATTATAATTGTTTTCTCTCTTGGTATTGATATTATATTTTGAGAAATTTTCTTACCATATCTCTATTGTAAACATTAAACTCATTAATGTTCACATGAATGAGCATTAAACTCATTAAATTAACACTTCGAACTTTGATAGCAAATATAAATAACCTCTTCGTGTTTATTTAATTTTTGTAAGATTTCTTTAACCTTACTTTTGTAAGCATGAAACTCATTATGCTCATAGTTGTAAGCATTAAGCTCATTAGACTAATTTCGGAGTTTTAAAAGAGAAATACAAATATATTCTCTTGGTATCGATAATTTTTTTTTTTTTTGGTAAGATTTCCTTAATTTTTGTCGTGAACATTAAACTCATTAATGCTTAGAAGAATGAGTATTAAACTCACTATAATGAATATAAAACTCATTAATTAAACCAACAATTTGGATTCTTTTTCCTTTGCTATTGACAATTTAATTTTTGTAAGTTTTATTTCACTTTATTCACTTATGTGAACATAAAACTTTTTAATGTTCCCAAGAGTAAATATTAAACTCATTAAACTCAATCTTTGGAACTTTGACAAAAGTACAAAAATATCATTATCGTCCTTTGTTATTGATACTTAATTTTTGTAAAATTTCATAAACTTTACCCTTGAGTTATATAATTATTGTGTACATTGCGTATATTAAAACTTATAACAGTATATTTTAGACTTCAAGGCATTCCTTTGTCCTTGACTTGCGAACAGTTGTTTTCTATTATTGTTATATTAAGTTATTCTCAAGGAGCCCTTGAAAAAATATTTGTTGGCGCTTATTTTGTTCAATAACAATCGTGAAGTTCTTAAAGAAAACATTTTGCGTACTTTTTATAATAATATTAGTTTTATTTGAAACTTGAAGCTTTATATCTCCAATCCTGTGTTCTTTGTTGCAATGTTATCATATTATCAATCTTTGGAACTACTTTTATGGTTAATTAACTCTAGTCACAGAATTTTTATAGCATTTTCATTTCATATACTGAAAATGAAACTTTGCCAATTCTAACCAGAGCAGAAAAAGAAAGAGTTTTTAATTTATTTATTTTTTTAAATATATATTTTTTTTAACAATTTTTTTCATTTGGGAGAGCATCACTAGCTCTGCTGGCTAGTGGTTAGTCTTCCTAGACTTTATAATGGTTCAATTGGCATTATTTTGTCTATCTGGGGGAATGGCACATAGCAGTTACATTGGCAAATCCTATAAAACAAAATGCTTTTTTTTTTTTTTTTTTTTTTTTTTTTTTTTTTTTTTTTTTTTTTTTTTAAATCTTCCTAATATCTTCGTAATAAAAGACGAAGACAGTATATATATGCATAAATATACATAAATATGCATAAATATACATATATATACACAAATATACATAAATATAAATAAAACACATCTAAACATTAAGTAAGGAAGAAAAAGAATGACTGATAATTAAGTTTTTAATATATTCAAATGGAGTAATTGGAATTTTTGGTATTTTAAAATTATAATTATTTATAATTGCAACTAAACACACACACAAACAAATTGTTTTATTTGTACATATTATTTTCATTTTTTTAAAAAAAGTTTTACTCATTAATTTTAGTCAGCTTTTTTTTTTTTTTTTTTTTTTTTTTTCAAATTATCTTAATTAATTATTTTCTATTTATAAAATTTAAAAATTAAACTTAGTTTAAACTTTCCAAAACATTAAATAATAGTTGAGAGTTTTGCATAATTATATCATGTAAAGAAGTAACTTCCAAAGAAATATTTTATTACTATAGTTATAATTATTCTTCTTCTTCTTCTTCTTATTATTATTATTATTATTTATTATTATTATTATTGTTATTATTATTATTATTATTATTATTATTATTATTATTATTATTATTATTATTATTATTATTATTATTATTATTATTATTATTATTATTATTATTATTATTATATTATCATTATTATTATTATTATTATTATTATTATTATTATTATTATTATTATTATTATTATTATTATTATTATTATTATTATTATTATTATTATTATTATTATTATATTATTATTATTATTATTAATTATTATTATTATATTATTATTATTATTATTATTATTATTATTATTATTATTATTATTATTATTATTATTATTATTATTATTATTATTATTATTATTATTATTATTAATATTATTATTTATTATTGTGTTTAATATTATCATTATTATTATTGTTTCTGTTATTATTATTATTATTATTATTATTATTATTATTATTATTATTATTATTATTATTATTATTATTGTTATTATTATTATTAGTTATTATTATTTATAAAAATATTATCATAGATTTAATACTATTGTTATTATTATTATTGTTAAAATAATGAGATTTACGTAATCAAATTATGAAAAGAATTAATAAATACTGAGAGAAAACTTTTGCCATTTTTATTATTATTATTATTATTATAATTATTATTATTATAACTATTATTAATATTATTATTATTATTATTATTATAACTATTATTAATATTATTATTATTATTATTATTATTATTATTATTATTATTATTATTATTATTATTATTATTATTATTATTATTATTATTATTATTATTATTATTATTATTATATTATTAGTATTATTCTAAATGTATCTTCTACCATTGTGGGGTGATGTTAATTGTAGATCCCTTGCTCAATAAATTATTATCTTCTGTAACATGTTTCCTTGCCTACCTTCCTCCACTAACCTTTAATCAAGTAAATCGTTTTACTTTTATTTTCACCAAATTGTTTTTTTTTCATTCATGAATATGTTTTCATTTAAGGTTTAAATAAT
>SEYY01000289.1:0-10000 GCA_009176605.1 Armadillidium nasatum
GCGGAAATGAGAGTCCATTAGGGTCATCACGGGAGTATCACTGAGAGATTGGATGAGGAGTGAACAGGTGAGAGAGGAACTTTAGGTGGAATCAATTTTGGAATGCATAGAAAGAAACCAACTGAGATGGTTTGGTCCCGTGAAGAGAATGTGAGAGGGAGAGAGACTGAGAGAGATGCTGGAATGGAGACCAGAGAAGGAAGAAGACCGGCGGGATGACCAAGGAAGAGATGAATGGAGGCGGTAGGAGAAGCCACACAACGAAGGAACAAGACACTGGAAGAGGTGGAAGACAATCAAATGTTTGAGGATAGAAATGCGTGGAAAAGATTTCGGATTAGTAGCACCCGACAGACGCCAGCCTACCTTTTTGACGGTGATGAATAATAATAATAATATATATTATACATATTTTAAAGTAAAAGAGACTTTCGTGTATTTGTAAATTGACCGTCAAAATCTGGTAAACCAATGAAAATTGAAATTTTCAAGTTATTAAATATAAATAGATTAAAAGAAAATATTATATTGTATTACTTCTCGGTCATACGGTTAGCGTGTTGGTCTTGTATGCAGTAGGTCCGGCGTTTGAAACGCAAGCGAGGAACTGTATTGACTGGCATCAGAGAGGTTAAGTCCTCTTTTTGTAATATTTTTTTCAATAATAATAATAGTAATAAAATAATGTTAATAATAATAAATTTATAAATAATAATAAAATTAATAATAATAATAATAATAAATAATAATTAATAATAATAATAATATAATAATAATAATAATAATAATAATATAATAATAATAATAATAATAATAATAATAATAATAATAATAATAATAATAATAATAATAATAATAATAATAATAATAATAATAATAATAATAATAATAATAATAATAATAATAATAATAATAATAATAATAATAATAAGGGGTTGGAGTGAAAACCGGAGTGAGGCAGGGCAGTGTATTGTCACCATTGCTTTTCGCACTGTAACGGGACAGCTGCCTTAAAAGAATATGCATAAGAGAGAATAGAGAAGACACTCTCGTATACGCGTATGATGCGGCAGTGATAACATCAACAACTGAGGATTTTCAGGAAGCAGTGAATAGGTGGAATGATGTGTTGAACTCTATGGGCATGAAAATAAACAGAGAGAAAACAGAAGTAATTGGTAATAGCTATGGAAAGAGAAGAGATAGTTGTGAACATAGAGGGGACTAGACTTAAGCAGGCGAGAAAATTTAAATATTTGGGTGTGGTGTTCGGCGAAGAGGGAAGACAGCAAAACGAACTGAGGGAGAGAATAGGAAGATTCTCAAAGAATGTGGGAATGCTGTATCCGTTACTAAAGGAGAGAGGAATACCAACTGAAGTGAAGTTACTAATTTATAAAACAATACTCAGAAAAACAATGTTGTACGGTTCAGAATGTTTTGCAATGAATAGAGTGCATAAGAGCAGAATCGAGGTAGCGGAAATGAGAATCCTTAGGGTCATCAGGGGAGTATCACTGAGAGATAGGATGAGGAGGGAACTGGTGAGAGAGGAACTTTGGGTGGAATCAATTTTGGAATGCATAGAAAGAAACCAACTGAGGTGGTTTGGTCACTTGAAGAGAATGGGGGAGGTAGAGAGACTGAGAGAGATGCTGGAATGGAGACGAGAAGGAAGAAGACCGGCGGGAAGACCAAGGAAGAGATGGATGGAGGCGGTAGGAGAAGCCACGCAACGAAGGAACAAGATACTGGAACAGGTGGAAGACAACCGAATGTTTGAGGACAGAAATGCGTGGAGAAGATTTTGGAGGAGTAGCACCCGACAGGCGCTAGCTTACCGGTTTGGACGGTGATGATGATGATGATGAATAATAATATATATTATACATATTTTAAACAAAAGAGACCTTCGTGTATTTTAAATTGACCTTTAAAATCTGGTAAACGAATGAAAATTGAAATTTCCAAGTTAATAAATATAAATAGATTAAAAGTAAATATTATATTGTATGACTTCTCGGTCATACGGTTAGCGTGTTGGTCTTGTATGCAGTAGGTCCGGCGTTTTAAACGCAAGGAGGAACTGTATTGACTGGCATAGCAGAAATGTGAAGTCCTCTTTTTGTAATATTTTTTTAATAATAAAAATAATAATAATAAAATCATAATAATAATAAATTTATAAATAATAATGAAATTAATAATATTAATAATTATAATGATAATAATAAGTTGGGGGAAGAAGTGGGAGCATAGACATTCCCATGTGGGACGAGGTTACACTGGAGACCCTCTGAGAAGGTTTAACGCAAAAAGGAACGAACCAAAGGGCAACGGAGTGAAACGGGATGGTCTAGCTACCCTATCACTCCGCGGTTATGCCTAATGGGGGGTACTTTCATCTCTTCGGACGGCGCAACGTCCTCCCCTATATATATATATATATATATATATATATATATATATATATATATATATATATATATATATATATATATATATATATATATATATATATATATATATATATATATATATTATTTGTTTATAAACCCTAAGATTAGCCAATGCACATTAATAAATTACACTTTATTATTATACACCATTGAAAACAACAATATATCCTTAACAAGCTTTCGCTCCTTGTTAGAAGCCTCTTTCAGGTTGAAATGATGTGGCTGCTTTGTAGAATGTTTCTCATGTCGTCCAATACTATGGTTGGTTGTTGATTAAACTTTTGTAATAGGGTGAATGGAGCATCATGGAGTTTTGCAATTGATCTATTTTGTAGTCTGCTGTGTTTTGGTTAAAGTTTGGGATATTATTTATGCAGAAAGATTCAGCGATTTTTCTTTTATTATAATTATTTATGTTTTTGATGATTCCACTATTATTGAGGTTTATGAAGTGGTTTTTATTTTGTCTATGTTGAGTGAGGGCGGAGTTTTGATTGTCTATATTTAAATCGTGTTTGTGTTGATACTGTCTTCTTTTAAAGTCTATAGTTTCACCTATGTATTTTAAGTTGCAATTGGAGCAAGGGATGTGATATATGCAGGAGGGGTTTGGGTTAGGAGATTTAGGGGGTTTAAGGATTTTTTTAATATAATGTTGTTTGAAGGTACCAGGGTTATGTTTTGTGTTATGACTTTTTTAATATGTTGTATGTTTATGTGGGGTATGGGTAGAAAGTTTTTTGTGTTGTTTTCGTTAGTTTCTATAGAGTAAAATTTTGTTTTAGCTTTATTGTATGATATATTAATTATGTATATAGGGTATTGTAGTTTTTTGAAAGTGTTTTTTAAGAAATCATTTTCAGTTTTTAAGTAAGCAGGGGAACAGATTTTAAATGCACTGAGATAAAGTGCTGAGAGGGTGGCTATTTTAATAATTTTTGAGTGTGCTGAATACCAGTGTATGTAGCTTGGTGAAGATGTGGGCTTTCTATATATTGTGTATGATGGTTTAGTGGTGTGGTCCCATTTGATAAGTGTATCTAAGAAGGGTAAGGAGTTTTGAGTAGCGGGTGGGGTTTCCATAGTGAATTGAATATTTGGGTGAATGCTATTTATGTGGTTTAAAATGGTTGTGGGATTGATTGAGATGGGGATGGCAGCAAATACATCATCAACATAGCGGAGCCATGTGGTATTAGTAAGGAGGGAATGGGGATGAATGTAATAGTGTTCGATAAGTTCCATATATAAATTACTAAGAATGGGTGACAAGGGGGAACCCATACTTAATCCTTCTTTTTGTTTGTAAAACGTTTGATTATATTGGAAATAATTATGTTCGAGGGTGAGGAAGATGAGTTGTTTTAATATAGGGAAGGGGTATTGTAGGTTAATGTTGTTTTCATTGATGTAGGTAGTTAGAAGTTGGAGTAGATGTGCAACTAACTACCTACATCATATATATAGTATAATATATATATATATATATATATATATATATATATATATATATATATATATATATATATATATATATATATATATATATATATATATATATATATATATATATATATATATATATATATATATATATATATATATATATATATATATATATATATATATATATATATATATATATATATATATATATATATATATATATATATATATATATATATATATATATATATATATATATATTATATATATATATATATATATATATATATTATATATATATATATATATATATATATATATAATATATATATATATTATATATATATATATATATATATATATATATATATATATATATATATATATATATATATATATATATATATATATATATATATATATATATATATATATATATATATATATATATATATATATATATATATATATATATATATATATATATATATATATATATACTATTTTCAACGCATGTATAGTGGTTTTCAGTGTTGCAATAGATGCATTTTATAAGCTGTGATGCATATTAAGATCCTTGGGATTTGCTAATCTTTTCTCTTTGATTAGCTCTGATTTCGTTAGTTAACATTAAGGAGATTTGTTTGTCATCAGGTGTGAAACATAGATTAGTTGGCAATGTTTATTATTTGCGACAGATAATTCGATTAAATGTCCTATAGAGATATGAAGAAATTCGTTCAAAAGTCCTTCAGTTAAGTAAGAATGGGTTAAATATTCCGTGGACAAAATGCATGAGAACCATATATGGTGCGACATGAATCTCATTAACGCATCAGCCACAAAAAGAGAAAATCGTAAATCTTTGTAGCTTTGTTTCCTTCGAATGGTTTCTGCCCTTTCACAGTTTTTGGCTTATGCTTTTCGAATCAAGTTGAATGAATATCAAACCAGATTTATAATACGTCTTTGTTGTTGATGTGGATGACATTTACCTTCTGCGTAAATAAAGAATATTTTCACATAACATTTTGGAAGATTCGATTGGTGAGAAAAAGACCTTTTTCAGAGATTATTCTCCACAGGACTTTTGTACTTTTGATCCCTGTTTTAAGGAAAATATATTTAATGCAGTTGTTTTGATTTCCTTTTGTGTCAACGCAAGTTTATCTTATATGAAAATTCTTATATATATATATATATATATATATATATATATATATATATATATATATATATATATATATATATATATATATATATATATATATATATATATATATATATATATATATATATATATATATATATATATATATATATATATATATATATATATATATATATATATATATATATATATATATATATATATATATATATATATATATATATATATGTGTGTGTGTGTGTGTGTGTGTGTGTGTGTGTGTGTGTTGTGTGTTGTTTGAAGTAGAGGAGAGAGATAGATAGATAGATAGATAGATAGATAGATAGATAGATAGATAGAGAGAGAGAGAGAGAGAGAGAGAGAGAGAGAGAGAGAGAGAGAGAGAGAGAGAGAGAGAGAGAGAGAGAGTTGGAAAGAGAATGCTGATTTTTTGTAGCGAATAAAAGTCTTGAAAATCATAATGAGAAATTGAAAGGGCAAGTAAGAATCTCTTCCTATTTGAAGTCCACTTTAAATTAACCCGTTTTTGTTGCCCTCAATTTCAATCCTAAAAGGAAAGGAAAGAAGAGAGAGAGAGAGAGAGAGAGAGAGAGAGAGAGAGAGAGAGAGAGAGAGAGAGAGAGAGAGAGAGAGAGAGAGAGTTAATTTCTCCGTTTCTTACAAGCCATTTAATAACAAGACATATTTCAAAAAAGTTATGATTCTCTTCAGTAATTTTAAAAAAAAAAATTTCACTTGCAATTTGGTTTTAATTCTTTAACAGATTTTTCTATTATTATTATTAATTCTTAAAACGTTTTTTTTTTTTTTTTTTGTAAACGCATTCTACTACTTGAAAAAAAAAAAAAAGAATAAAAAAAACAAAACATTTATTCCATTCAGTATAAGTCTTACCTTGGAAGTGAATGGATGTGGGATTTCTGTTGCGAGGCGTTTGAATTTGTTTTTAAATGATAGTGTTTTGAGTTGCGAAACTTTCTTACTAACAAAATATATTTCAGTGGCAACCAAGTGACTTCCACTTAAAAAAATTTCTTCTCTTAACATTTCACCTATATTTTCACTTCATTTTAAAGAGAACTTATCTTTGATAAATATTATCAAATTATAACAATAATAATAATAAAAATAATAATAATAATAATAATAATAATAATAATAATAATAATAATAATAATAATAATAATAATAATAATAATAATAATAATAATGCAACTTTAAATTTTAATATAAAACCAACTTACGAATTCAAAATATAGCGAGACAATTGTGATGTTTTGTGATACCATCAATTGTGGTCATTATGTAATTTTCTCAGCGAGAAATTATTTTCTTGGTTTGGTTTTAAAGTTTCAACTAACGGTAATTCGGGAATAAGATTTCGGAATAAATTCTGCTATAAGGACCAAATGTAAATGAAATTTTCCATGAAATTTGGATTATGGTAAGTATATATATATATATATATATATATATATATATATATATATATATATATATATATATATATATATATATATATATATATATATATATATATATATATATATATATATATATATATATATATATATATATATATATATATATATATATATATATATATATATATATATATATATATATATATATATATATATATACCCACTTATAGGTGGATGAAATTTGGGGTTTTCGTCCACAGGAAAGGGTTTTTAGTCATTGGGGCTCACCGCACAACAGTTTTTTTTTTTTTAAAAAAAAAAAAAGTAAAATATTTAAAAAAATTTTAATATATAATATATATATATATATATATAATATATATATATATATATATATATATATATATATATATATATATATATATATATATATATATATATATATATATATATATATATATATATATATATATATATATATGCATAGAAAGTGAGAGTTTTCATTGCTATTAGCAAAAGTTTTCTCATAACGTAAAGCTTGATTGGATATATATATATATATATATATATATATATATATATATATATATATATATATATATATATATATATATATATATATATATATATATATATATATATATATATATATATATATATATATATATATATATATATATATATATATATATATATATATATATATATATATATATATATATATATATATATATATATATATATATATATATATATATATATATATATATATATATATATATATATATATATATATATATATATATATATATATATATATATATATATATATATATATATATATATATATATATATATGTGTGTGTGTGTGTGTGTGTGTGCGTGTTTGTGAGTGTGTGTGTGTGATGGAAATAAATGTAAAATTGCAAGTGGTTTTGAGCCAAGTAAAAATGCGAGTGGAAATGGGTTCCACATTGATCAGTTTGGTGACCTTTCAAGAGATAAAGAATTTTAAAAATGTTTATCACGTGATCTCACATGCTTGGCAAGATATCATATATATATATATATATATATATATATATATATATATATATATATATATATATATATATATATATATATATATATATATATATATATATATATATATATATATATATATATATATATATATATATATATATATATATATATATATATATATATATATATATATATATATATATATATATATATATATATATATATATATATATATATATATATATATATATATATATATATATATATATATATATATATATATATATATATATATATATATTTATATATATATATATATATATATATATATATATATATATATATATATATATATATATATATATATATATATATATATATATATATATAATATATATATATATATATATATATATATATATATATATATATATATATATATATATATATATATATATATATATATATATGATAGATGGCTTTGTAGCCTGATAATAAATGAATTCTTAATGAGAAATTTTAAAGAAATTCCCCTCGCCCCCTCCCCTAAAGGTCCCTTAATGATGTTTAACTGCATTCGATCCCTTTTGCGATTTTTTACTTCGTTATTTCGCAAACTCGCTACAAAATTTTTTTCCTTTATCTTTTTATAGAAATATAGTAAATATTGTTAAGAACAAAACTTAAATGACAGAATTTCATCAAAGATAGTTATTTTTTCAACTTTTTTTTTTTTTTTTTCTGGAATGCATATTTTGGATTTCTAGAATTTTTTTAAAATTCTTTTTTAAAAAATGTCAAAAGTTTCAGATCTTGATTATACATTCCTGGAATAATTTTATGTTTAAACAATTTTGGCTTTATTTTATTGCTTCGAAGTCTGACATTTTGTTATTTTAGTGGCTATTTTAATTGCATAATTTTAAAAAGGCTAAAATTAAGCTAATTGAAAAAGTGAAGTTTATAACCTAAAAATCGCAAATTTTGCTTACTATACAGAAGTAGACCCCAATGTTAGAAGTTCAGAGGCATAGACTGAAAGCCAAAAATCTTTGCGTGATCTCATTCCAGGGTTACTAGACTTCAACGGCCACTCTACCCTGATATATTTTTTAGTTTCTACCTCACTCCTTCATTTAAGCATATCATTACTTGAGAGTAGATTACTGTAATTGGATCTGAGAGAAAAAGGTTGTTTTCAGTGTCTCCTAAATTCATTTCCTTGATCAATGCGCACGTCGACTTCTTCACACAAGTATAAAATCTTTAAAAATACAGAACTCAGACCATCCTTCTCTGTATATCCCTTGCTCGTAATCTTCCTTGGAAGGATCACATTAATTTTCTCAGTATGGAAGGCTTTATGTTTAGAGGTGCTTAACTGAACTTCTTTATACCACCAATTTCTTTTAAAAATGGATGTCGTTTGTCCATGCACTGAGTGTGTGCCGCATCATATTTGAGTTGCCTCCACTCAAATAGTTCTTCTTGAAAGTGTGGGATTGCGTAATTCCCTGCCCGGCTTACTGGCTCTCTTTCCCGTTTCTTTCAAATCATCGAACCGTTGCATCATTTTCTTTAGACTTTTCTTTTTACACTAGATGCTACTCCTTCGAACTCTCTTGCCACATATTTTTTCCTTTGAAAAAACACATATGGATCATCTTTTCATTCAAATTCATTTAGTTTTTATGTTGTCCAGACTTTAACTTAGACTTAACCACTATCCATTATTCTCTTATGCTCTCTTCTGGTAAAATCGTTTCTTTTTTGTTTTCATACATTTTAGAACATGTATCGCAACATGTTAAACTTTAAATTTGGAAGTTTTCCCGATATATATCAATCATTGACAGGTATCATGTAGGCCCTTGATCCTTTCACAATAGTTCTATATATATATATATATATATATATATATATATATATATATATATATAATATATATATATATATATATATATATATATATATATATATATATATATATATATATATATCAAAAACAAGATGGCTAAAAATGAACGTATACATGCATGTACAGTCGTGAACAGAAGTTCGTTCCTATTAGGCTGGAAATAAAATATTTATATAAAATTGAAATCATTTCATAAAAGCTCTATTTTGAATAAAAAGATAATAAAAACATTGAGCGGGGCTTAATTGAACTGTGATTGTCTGAATCTGAAATGATCCCTATTTTATATAAATATTTATTTCCAGCTTAATAGGAACGAACTGTTCATGTACATGTATGCTGGTGTGTGCATGTATGTATGTGTACTTCTGTTAGTAAATTCTTCTATACCCCCTTTCTGACTTATTTCCCATAACCTACTCATTACAAATTTCGGTATTACCAACCAAGCACCTTTTCAAATTCAATCTCAATACACTATCATATTCCTTACAGTTTTCATTTACAATTAGTTCCTAACTATATATCCAGTATAAACTATTTTTTTTTGTTAATA
>SEYY01000289.1:14319-16819 GCA_009176605.1 Armadillidium nasatum
CATCTCCCAACTATCCTATCTTCTTCGATGGTTCACCCGTCTCACCTGTAAATAACATTAACATTCTTGGTCTAAACATAAACAATATATTGTCATGGGAACCACATATCACTATGGTTGCTAAGGCGACCACTAAGAAGCTGGGAGCTCTGTTCAGGTTGCGAGAATTTTTTTCTTCTGAGCAGTTACTCCAATTATATAAGGGTCTTATATGCCATTGTATGGAGTACTTTTCTCACATTTGGGGGGGCTCCGATTCCTCCACTCTCCCTGATAGTGTTGAGTCTAAGGCTAAGATATTAATAAACTCTTTCAAACTTTCTTGACCCACCATCTCAACGACGTGACTTGGGGCACTATCTCTTTTCTACAGGTATTACAATGGCAGGTGCTCTAGGGAATTGACCTCTCTCATTCCACCACCATCGCGTCGCCCTCGTTGCATAAGGTGTGCCCTGCTTTCGCAAGAATTTTGTGTGGATGCTGGAAACCCCCGGCTTGCCCGTTGTGGTGTCTTTCCAGCCCCTTCTGTTCTGTAAAACTCTCTACCATCATCTATTTTTCTTCCTGTATTTGATCTCTCACTCTTCAAGGCTTCCATCTGTGCCCACCTGAGAGAAGTATGTTATGCTCAGGTCTGGGTAATTTTAATCCTACTTTCTCTTTTGTATGTGCCCCCTCCTGGAAAAGGACTCTCTGCCAGTGAGTGATGGCAAACTGTTTATATATATATATATATATATATATATATATATATATATATATATATATATATATATATATATATATATATATATATATATATATATATATATATATATATATATATATATATATATATATATATATATATATATATATATATATATATATATATATATATATATATATATATATATATATATATATATATATATATATATATATATATATATATATATATATATATATATATATATATTTTTATATCACCTCCGGTGGGCAAAGGCCAGAGGCCTACTAAAATTCCACCGGAGTTGGGAGAAAAACGGAAGCCTGGTCAAACTAAAGGCCGACATGACCTGATACATGACGTTTGAAGGTGTGTAAGTCATAGGAAGTTGGAAAAATAGAAGAAGAGAGTGTGTTCCAGACTTTACCAGTAGAATACATGTAGGACAGAGCATAGCGGTTAAGTCTGGGGTCAAAGAGTTGGACAGAGAAAGGATGAGACTGTGTGGAAAGTCGAGTCGCACGAGCCCTTCTCAGTGGAGGAGGTATGCGACGAGAGAGTTCAGAAGAGCAGTGTCCATTGTAATAGCGATAGTAAAGAGAGAGTGACGCAACAATTCGACGGGCAGAAAGAGATTGAAGAGAAATAGTAAGAGCAGGAGAGTTGATGAGACGATTTGCCCTAGACTCCACCTTCTCTAGGAGAGCTGTATGTGTGGAACCACCCCAGATGTGCGAAGCATACTCCATACAGTGGGCGAACAACACCCCTATACAGTGCAAGCAACTGGGGTGGAGTTGAAGAAATACTGAAGGCGCCTCAGAACACCTAACCTCTTAGAAGCTTGTTTAGAAAGAGAGGTAATGTGATCTTTCCAAGAAAGATCACGAGAAAAGGAAACACCGAGAATATTAAGAACAGATGAAGGTCTAAGTTGAGTGTTTTCGAAGAAGATATCATAGTTGTGTGGAAGATTGTGTCGAGTAGAGACATGGAGGAATTGAGTTTTGGTGGCATTGAAAACAACCATGTTCTCTCTGCCCCAATTAGAAATACGAGATAGATCAGAGGTCAGCTGCTCCAAGGCAACCCTCCTTGCGTCTAGTAACTGTTGTTGAGAGGGGTGCCTTTCAAATTGAAAAGAGTAATGAAGGGTGGAGTCATCAGCATAGGAGTGGATAGGAGATGAAGTAACAGAGAGAAGATCATTAATGAATAGTAGAAAAAGTGTTGGGGATAGGACAGATCCTTGAGGATCACCACTATTAATAGATTTAAAGGAAGAACGGTGGCCATCTACAACTGCTGCTATAGAACGACCGGAAAGGAAATCAGAGAGAAGGATAGATTCCGAAAGAGGGAAGTTTGGAAATCAAAGCTTTGTGATAGACTCTATCGAAAGCTTTCGATATGTCTAGCTCAGCATATATATATATATATAATATATATATATATATATATATATATATATATATATATATATATATATATATATATATATATATATATATAATATATATATATATATATATATATGAACGATAATTAAGACACGTAATGCATGATAAGACTTTATCCTTCATTAACACGTCTACATATATTGATAATATTTACAAAAGGAATTATTACGTAAGATCTAAACTCAATCGTTTCAAATCCAGCACCTCTGAATCCGAATCCGAATGCGAATCCACTTGTGTGGGAAAGTGATCGAATCCGAATCCGAATCTGACATTATCGAATCCGAATCCATAAAAAAAAACTCGAATCCGAATCCGAATCCGGATT
>SEYY01000289.1:31819-46819 GCA_009176605.1 Armadillidium nasatum
TGACATTTTTTGCCACTTGTCCCAACGATTCGTTAGGACAATTTTTGCAGTATATATATATATATATATATATATATATATATATATATATATATATATATATATATATATATATATATATATATATATATATATATATATATCCTGATAATTTGTGGCCTAGTGTAGTAAGGTATATCGACATAAGCAGATGATGTGAGGAGAGTCATGACGACAGATTTAGCAAACCCGACCCTTTAAATTGACTGCTTGCAACAAAACAACTCAAGAACAAGTAATGGAAACCAAAATTCCAAGAAACATAATCTTCTGATGGCTTTGAGAGAAAGTGTTCGAGATGAAAGGCAATTCTAGTCTACTGGAAGGGTGAAAACCCTTCCTGGGAAGGGTTTAAATAAATCTGAGGGAGTCACACTGAAAGCGATGAGCCGAAAAAACAGGATCAAATATTTAAATAGCTCTTGGAGAGGGACTTTTAAGATCAGATAGAGAAAGATGCTGCTCCCATTCACAGGGTAAAGATCCTTCCACCCAGAAGATAAGGAAGAATGTATATATATATATATATATATATATATTATATATATATATATATATATATATATATATATAATATATATATATATATATATATATATATATATATATATATATATAATATATATATATATATATTAGTGATGGTATCCGCATCCGCATCAAAAATTAACATCCGCAAATCCGCATTTTCGAAAGTTTAACATCCGCATCCGCATCCGCACTTTTGGAAATTCAACATCCGCATCCGCATCCGCATCCGCACTTTCAAAAATTTGACATCCGCATCCGCATCCGCAAATTACAAATATGACATCCGATTCCATCAGTAATATATATATATATATATATATATATATATATATATATATATATGTCCAAAGTAGATGTTTTACTTTTTGCAGATGATGCGGCATGTGTTGGTGGCAGAATCTGGAGAAAAGATGAGAATACTTGTGAGAGAGTTTGAAGGGAAATGTGCAAACACGAGATTGAAATTCAATCCAGAGAAGAATAAAGTTATGAGGATTGGAGGTGGGGATGAGGAAATGTGGAGGGAGGAATTGGTTTGTAGAAGTGTGAGAATGGAAACTTGAGGAGGTGAATGAATTCAAATATCTAGTAATGTTGGGTGGAAGGTAAGGGTGGGACGGAAAAAGGAATAAAGAACAGAGTGGTAGAAGGAATAAAAGTATTGGGGGGGCCTAAGAAAAGTATGGAAGAAAAGAAAAATTTCGAAAGAAATAAAGATAAGAATGTTTGAATGTGTGTGTTCACCTTCTGTATTGTATGTGTGTGTGAAACATAGACGATAAGTGCTCGGTCGAGAAAAAGTTTCAATGTCTTTGAGATGAAAGATTTGAGAGCGATATATAAATTGAGAAGGATTGATAGGATTAGAAATGAAAGAATAAGGGAGATGTGTAAATGGAAGAAGGGTGTAATTGATAGAGAGGAGGAGGATGTGCTAAAATGGTTTGGACATATGTGAAGAATGAAAGAAAACAGAATGGTTGGCAAGGTACGTAGATCCGATGTAGATAGGGGAAGGGTAGGGGGAGAAGAAGGCCGAAGTGGAGATGGATGGATGGAGTGAGAGTGATTTTGATGGAAGGAATTTGAGTTTAGACGAGGGTAGAAGATTTGTGGAGACAGAGATTGAGGGAGGTGGTGAAAGCGTTGAAAGGTAAGAATAGTTATGTTTATAAGGGAATTGTGGCGGGCACCACCTCACGAAAGTGGGAAAGGTGATAGTGAAATATATATATATATATATATATATATATATATATATATATATATATATATATATATATATATATATATATATATATATATATATATATATATATATATATATATATATATATATATATATATATATATATATATATATATAATATATATATATATATATATATATATATATATATATATATATATATATATATATATATATATATATATATATATATATATATATATATATATATATATATATATATATATATATATATATATTATAATATATACTAAATCCGCATCCGCATCCGCATCCTCCATCCATCAAAATTAACATCCGCATCCGCATCCGCATCCGAACTTTTCGAAAATTCAAAATCCGCATCCACATCCGCATCCGCACTTTCGAATATTCAACATCCGCATCCGCATCCGCATCCGCACTTTCAAAAATTCAACATCCGCATCCGCATCCGCATCCGCATCCGCATCCGCATCCGCAAATTGTAAAATATGACATCCGATCCATCACATAATATATATATATATATATATTATATATATATATATATATATATATATATATATATATATATATATATATATATATATATATATATATATATATATATATATATATATATATATATATATATATATATATATATATATATATATATATATATATATATATATATATATATATATATATATATATATATATATATATATATATATATATATATATATATATATATATATATATATATATATATATATATCTGAGCTGTTCTTTTCGTCAGTTTTTAATCGTATTTAGAGTTTTCCTTTCTATTTTTTTTTTTTTTAAAGTGACACGCCTTAAAGTAAGTTAAAAAACCCAAGGATTAAAGTTATGCAACTTTTTATTTTCTTCGTTTAAGGAATTTATCATCTGTTCTTTCGGGAGATATTTTTGGCACAGATCAGGGAAGTACCGCTATGCAAATTACTAGTTACATCTTAATTGGCTTTAGTTTATCGACTATTGCAGATTAATCTGCCTATTATTCCTGCAAATACTGTATATGGTTATTAACGTTTATACCGTATGTATTGTTATAGTATGTATAGATCGCGAAGGGTATAATTACTTCCGAAGCAACTCTAAAAGCAAATGAGGTATTTGAAATGAATGGAAAAATGATTAGTTGAATCGCATCGGTATAAGAGTGAATAGTTCTACAAGGCTAGCTAAGGAAGAAATAAAGAAATAAAGTGGGAGGTAAAACGAAACACTGGAGAGCACCACAATTAACAAGAAGGGAAGAAGTAGTTTCATCAGAAAGAGCCGATAGAGAACGGTTTGAAAGGAAACTAGATATGGAAGAGCAAAGTGAAGTAGGGAACCAAATGCTGGGAGCTTAGAGAGTAGCGACACATGTCATACCCATATATGTTCAGATCCGTAACACAATATTCCTCATAATTCTTAAGAATTGAAGACCATAAATCAGGAAGATGGTAAAGCATGTAGCCAGTTGACTTAGTTCGTCGAAAGCCATACTGATTATCTGAAAGAAGCTAAGAATAAGAGTTAAGAATAGTTTTAAAAACTTTAGAGTTAATGCAAGTTAGAGCTATAGGGGGATCATAAGAAGGGTCAGAGAAGCTATTCTTATTTGGAATTGGCTGGTCATGCGGGCTTCCAAACACTCAGGAAATATATTACTATTAAGGCATTGAGAGTAAGTAGAGTTGAACGAAAACTGTTGTTAAGCTCATACGCAAACTCCTTCAAACCACGAAGAAGAATGCCATCAGGGCACCTAGCCTTTCTAATGTAATTGTTGTTAGGATGCCATGTGAAATCTCGAGTAAAGTCATGGGACACCTGAGAGAAGAAGTTTAAAGTGGAATGCAAAAACTTTTAAGGGAGAATTAAACGAAAAAAGGATATAGGAATGTTATCTATAGATCCATCACAGCGAATAAGAAGAAGAAAAACAAATTTAGGCAAATTCTTAAATTTAGGAGAACCAAGGAAGTCAGCTCCATTTTATTTTTGTGAGAATACGTTTAGCCAGTTTAAAAATATCATTGCAATGATTAGGAGCTGAAAATTAATGAAAATTAGCAAGAGTGATAGGAGAACGAGAATTTTTCCTCTTCAGATATGCATTTTCTCTTTCACTAATTTGCAGAAACCTTGGAGACCAGAGGGGGATTTAACAGGAAGATATTTCAGTTTTTGTGGTTGATAAAGAATCTGCAAGTTCGCTTCCAACCTTTTCTTAATTATTTGGTGAAGTTGCTTTTGTAAAAAGAGAGAGTAATGATGTACCACGAGGATTATAAAGAAATGAAAGTAAGAAGAAAAGAAGGAAAATAAACATAAATTTTTTTTTTTTAAAATGAAATAGTTCAGGATATAAATTCACAATTATAAACAAAAAACTGACAATTCATTTTCGTTGTTAAAAAGATACAATAGAAACATTTTATATTTAAAGCAAGTTATCTTTGAAATACTAAAATGCACCAGCTTTATTCTTAGTTACGGAAGGTAATATATATATATATGTGTGTGTGTAGGTGTTTGTGTTCAAGAGATAGGTTGCCTTGAAATCGTAGAAATTTTGATGTTTTACAATATAATTAAAGAATACTGAAATATGACTTCTGACAAAAAAATTTTTTGGCATTTAAAGAGTAGGCAACCATTTTTGTTTTTAGTTTTTGAAGAGCTCAGTGTACAAGTGTATTTGTATTCATCAAGTTATGTTTATCTTTTCCAGAAAAAGTTTTCATCCTTTGACGAGCAAAGTGCAAAGTTGGCCAAAGAATTAACTTCGGCAAAGCAAATCCGATTAACCTATAAAAACACGAGGAAGCTACGGGAAACCTCTAACCTCTAATTATTATTATGTGTGCTTAGCTTAGTTTTTAGACTCTAAAAATCCTAAATAAAGAAGATTGAAGTTTTAATATTTTGTAGTCTAGATAAGGGGCTTCTACATCAACTCGACGTGATGCTGAATGCCTTCCTGTCTCTCAAAATTAACATCTGACAATGTAGTCTCTTGTCCCTTAAAATAGAGAACAGGGAATCAACTGCAGTACTGGATGGGATACCATTGTTTTTTATACTTGATGCACTCATCAACTCACACAAAAAGATCACACTGTTAGGACCTTCTTTGAGCACGATTTCATCAGATTTTTACTAAGTTTTGTGCCTTGAACTTAAGTGACATGTGTCTCATCTACTGGGTCTGAGTAATGATGCTGAAGAAATTATCTCCCTAATCCTCATTACTGATGATGGATTTGCTTTCACGCTAAAGTATATCTCCATGTATTTCCGTGTATGATTTTAGAGTTGACGGAATAAAAGTTAATGGAATTAAACTTAACGGAAGCTACTTTGTCAGCTTATGGTTTTCAAAGTATGGGAAAAGGTTAATCTGCTGCTGAAAAAGTTGGCATAATTAATTAACGGTTAGTGGGTTAACGGAACAGTTTCCACCACCCGATCATTCATAATTCGATCAGCTCGACTCATGCTCTCCAACTTTTCTTTCTGTTCTGTTTATACTTATAAAAATAATTGAGGTTATTGAATTTATGAACAATAATAAACAAAAATGATTGTAACTAACACATTTCTTTCACTGATAATAATTATAAAAATAATAAATATTAAATTTAAAAGATAGTGAAAATATTTATGCTTTGACTTCTCCATAAAATCTTATGTCTGACGTATTTTGGTATACATTTAATAACCATGTTGTAATAAATAAAAATGGCTGATTACCGATTAATTGGTGAAATTTCTGATTACCGATTTTCAACCGATTAATTGATTCTTCTTTCATGTAGATGATATTATGTCGTTGTTTATTAATTTTTTATGAAAATTTTGTATTTTTGCTTTCAATAAATGGTTTCAATTGAATTTTTTTTCAATTGCCTTTTTACCCTCTGAAGATATTTCTTTCTTTTAACTTTTGCTTGTTATCCTATCTGTCAGACTGACAAGTAGGATAACATAGGATACTCATAAAGTCGTCCTATTGAAATAATGAAGTTACTGCAAATTAAAAAAGGATTTTAAAAGGAAAATCAAATTATTATTTTTTTTTATTTTTTATAAATTGTTTTAATGTAGTTCCTTAGATGGAGTGACTGACAAATTCGAAAATTAAAAAAAAAAAAAACAATCTTTCTTTATTTTCTTTTTCTTTTCCATTCTGATTGTGTGTGTGTGTGTGTGTGTGTGTGTGTGTGAGCAAAAAGTTGAAAGGAAGATGAAGTAGGAGAAAGAAAGATGAAATCTTTAATCCTACATTTATGCTTTGAATTTTTAAAATCTTTAATTCTAAAATGGCTCGGAGGCTGAAATTCTTGTCACCAAACCATCAATTCCCTCTTCATCGATTTATTACTCTTGTCATCAAACACAAAAAGAATTATTGTCACAATCAGAGTTGGAATTTCGATTCAGAACAGAAATATGACCTTGAAGAGACAGAAAGGAAAAGGTTCAATTTAAAACTTTTTCATTTTAGTATGAAATACGGATTAAAACATGATTTATAAATCTGCTGCTTCTAAATTTGGAAATACTTGGGGGAGAGAGAGAGAGAGAGAGAGAGAGAGAGAGAGAGAGAGAGAGAGAGAGAGAGAGAGAGAGAGAGAGAGAGAGAGAGAGAGAGAGAGAGAGAGAGAGAGAGAGAGAGAGAGAGAGAGAGAGAGAGAGAGAGAGAGAGAGAGAGATTTTAAAGATAAAATAGTGAATTCCGTTGAAAAATCAGGAGAGAAAAAAATAATGATGATAAAACCCAGAAATATCGAAGAATATAAGTTGCTTTAAATTTTAATAAAAACTACGTGTATGATTAAAGGAAAAAATACTATTAAAACTAGTCAGGTACAATTGGAAAAAAGAAGCTTAATAATGTGAATAAGCATTTTCATTAAAACTCGAACTGTAAGTGACTGGAATTTCCATTGGTTTCCATTATGTTAATATTTTTATCGTTCGCTTTGTATGGACTGTAGAGTTTGATTCACATATCAAGAATAGATCCACTCAAACAACTCCAATCCATTTCTATCAGTAACTTTCAATTATTAATGGATCACTCTTTCTTTAAAATTGCTGTTTCAACGGACTAGTTTTCTAAACCCTCCAGTCGCATGCATCATCCTTTGAGAAAAATTTGTGCAACGATTACTTCCAAATTAGTCTCATCATTCCTCTGTCCGGATCTCTGGCTAAAAACTTAACAGCCATATTTACTCTCAAATGTCCCACCAATGGTAACGTCTGTAACACTACCTCTTTATATATTTATCACATTTCCTTTGACTTTCATACTTTCAAACGCCGTGTATCGGGACATGTCGGTCTTTTCATTGTTCTTCATTTTCATTTTTCCATTTCATTTTTCCTAAAACTTTTCATTGTTCTTCATTTTCATTTTTCCTAACCTTTTTTTCCAGGATATATATATATATATATATATATATATATATATATTTATATATATATATATATATATATATATAATTGGGATTATAGTGTCAGAGGTGTAAAAGGTTATCAAAATCGCATTAAAGAAAAAATCTTTTTAGCAATTTTAAATATATATTTAATTATTATGAGGAGGTCTTTATATATATATATATATATATATATATATATATATATATATATTATATATATATATATATATTATATATATATATATATATATATATATATATATATATATATATATATATATTAGGTGAAAGGTTTGAGTATGCAGTTATAATTTTAATTGTGGGGTTATTGAAATCGAAAGTTTATTATTTTTGCTATATAAAATATGAGAAAAACAATAGAGCAAACTTTTATATTTATAATTTTGAATTTTTTTTAACGTGTTACCGTCACTCACGGGCAAGGCCATTTTCGAGGAGGGGGCGTTATTAAAAAATTAAAGAACCCCCCCCCCCCCATTCCTAAGACTAACGCAAATGCTTCAGGTGAGCATAGAATGGGGTTTTAAATTTAATAAAAAAAATTTGAATGAATAATGAAAAAATAATGTGACTTTAGGGTAAAATGTCTTATAACAGAAACTGTAAGTGAATGTGGCTTATAATACTTATATTTTTATCCTTCAAATGAAGTGCCTTAATCTATTATTAATTGATTCTTCAAAGAGTTCTTTGGCAAGTAAAATAAATTAAAATTTTAATAATTTTTTTTTTTTTAAATGAAAGATAAAATAGTTTGAAAAGATTTTAGTTTCGTGACCAAAATTTTTTGAAAAATAACAAAAGTCAAATGAAATTTTCCTGGTCACTTCCATTCTCAGACAAGAATAATAAACGACCAAATTTGAAATGCCACAAGCGTTCTTAATATAATCAAAATGAAAGTTTATTTCTCATGACGAAGGAGCATAGGAAAGAAGAAAAAGAGGAGGAGGAAGAAGAAGAAGAAGAAGAAGAAGATGAAGATCTTAAGGAAGAGGAGATTCAAGGTGATCTCGTCTTAAAGGGGAGATGAGCTTAAAGCAGTTCACAAGATCTTCTTTCAATTGCTTTTTTAATACATCTTGTTTGCCTTGGGCAAAATCCTTATCTTCAAAGTAATTTCTAATACTATTATAACTTTTACGAATGAGCACACATACACACACACACACACACACACACACACACACACACCACACACACACACACACACACACACACACACACACACACACACCATATATATATATATATATATATATATATATATATATATATATATATATATATATATATATATATATATATATATATATATATATATATATATATATATATATAATAGTAGCAGCATAAATATATTTTTATTCCTTTTCAAATTTTTTTTTTTTTTAAATGAAACGAAATATTTTATAATTAAGGAAACTTCTTCCTGTCTCAAAGACCTTCGAACAACAAAGATTATCATCATCACCTTCATTGTTTTCTGCAGTCCTTGGTATGTAAAATAGAATTTATTATGCACTCATCTCATTCCGATATAGTAGTAGTAGTAGTAGTAATAGTAATAGTAGTCATAGTAGTCATAGTAGTAGTAGTAGTAGTAGAGTTCTACTAGAAGTGCAAAAGTTTCGGTTGATGGCCTTTTTGATCTTCTTCCTTGGGTTTAGATCCTTACGTTATTTTATTAATAAGTTTTTTTTCCAAGTTTCATTACAAGAAGTTTTTTCGTTCACCGATTTACACAAAATTCGTATAAAAACCTTTCTTTTCTTTTCTTCTAGAAATTCTCGCTCACAACATAAGTTATTGTACTATCTAGAATACATAACAATGTAAAACTTTAACGCCTTACATATATATATATATATATATATATATATATATATATATATATATATATATATATATATATATATATATATATATATATATATATATATATATTATATATATATATATATATATATTATATATATAGGTCAGACTTCAGTTTGAGCTAGCTACATATTTCAGAAACTACTTAACGGACGTAAAAAAGGATTATATTTTTAGAATCCTTTTCGAATTTCAGGTAGGAAAAGTATAAAATGTTTGAAAATAAATAAAAAATAAAAAAAAAATAAAAATGATTTTGTACGACAATTGATGACGTAACAAACTTAAATGATGACGTAACAAACTTAAATTTGGTGTTATACCGAGCATTTGTCTAGGGGGGCTCTGCCCCCCGTACCCCCCGACCCGTGAGTGATGATGATACTGTAAACAACTTTTCCTGTCGACGATTTGGGTTATTTCCCATTTTTTCCAATTTCGAAAAAATTGAAAAAAAAACGGACATTGCCAGGCGTACGATTGTCGCGAGAGTTAAAAACAAGTAAACTTTACTTATATAAACTTTATTATTATAAGAATTTATTTTTTATTTCCTAATGTTTCCTACCTGAAATTCGACAAGGATTCTAAAAATGTAATCCTTTTTTACGTAGGATAAGTACTTTTTTAGTTATGTAGCTAGCTCAAACTGAAGTCTGGCCATATATATATATATATATATATATATATATATATATATATATATATATATATATATATATATATATATATATATATATATATATATATATATATATATATATATATATATAGGCCAGACTTCGTTTTAAACCAGGTACATATCTTAAAAACTACTGAAGGTACGTAAAAAGGATTATATTTTTGGAATCCTTGTCGAATTTCAGGTAGGAAAAATTGGGAAATAAAAAAGAAATTCTTATAATAATAAAGTTTATATAAGTAAAGTTTACTTATTTTTATCTCTCGCGAGAATCGTACGCCTGGCAATGTCCAGTTTTTTTTCAATTTTTTCGAAATTGGAAAAAATGGGAAATACCCCAAATCGTCTTCAGGAAAAGTAGTCTATAGTATCATCATCACTCACGGGTCGGGGGGTACGGGGGGCAGAGCCCCCCGTAGACATATGTTTGATTTAACACCAAATTTAAGTTTGTTACGTCATCATTTAAGTTTCTTACGTCATCAATTGTCGTACAAAAACAAATCTTTTATTTTTTATTTTATTTGCAAATATTTTACACTTTTCCTAACTGAAATTCGACAAGGATTCCAAAAATATAATCCTTTTTAGCGTACGTTAAGTAGTTTTTGAAATATGTACCTGATTTAAACCGAAGTCTGACCATATATATATATATATATATATATATATATATTATATATATATATATATATATATATATATATATATATATATATATATATATATATATATATATATATATATATACCTGGTCACTATTTCGAACAGTTTCTCAATCTGTGGGGTAGTGATTACATTATTAGAGTGGTCACAGTGTTTCACAAAAAATAGAACGCTAAAAAAGAACTATTTTGTTTTCAAAAATATTTGTCGTCAATATTTTAAATTTATTAATCAAATGTTCGATAAATATCTCAATCTACACTTTTGAATTTGACTCCTGCCATATATATATATATATATATATATATATTATATATATATATATATATATATATATATATATATATATATATATATATATATATATATATATATATTGTGAAGTTAATAACTTTATGTTTTGACTTTTTTGGGAGGAAGGGGGTGGGGTCGCAAGGCTTAAAAGTTTGAAAAAAAAAATGATTTAGAGACTCATTGTAATACTGATAAATTTGTTAAAGTATGAAATAACATTAAAATGTTTCTTGAATCCTCGTTTGTATTTCGAATAAATTCTAAGAGATTTCAACCCTCTTTAGAAACCAATCTAGAACAAATTGAAATTATTAAAAGAAAGTAAAAATCATAAATCTTGTAACTGAATTTTCAAATATTTTTACTGTGAATCGATATAATATTCTAAAAAATTTTTTATTTAAAAAACGCCTTGAATCGGAGTATATTGTGCTTTGATTATTTTATTTGTATTACTCTGATAAAAAAAAAATCAAATGACCATACGTCAACCACCAGACAAAGCAAGAACAATATAATCCGATTAAAAGGTCGAAAAATAACTTTTGAAAGCATGCAAATCAAAGTAAGTAAAGTAAAATAAAGTAAAGTAAAATAAAGTAAAGTGAAATATTCCAGATTTTATTGGCAGAATAAATAAAGAAATGAGAATTGGGATTAGGTTTGGGAATAGAGTTGAACAGCGAAAAGATGAGTGTATGATGACGAGTCATACAAGTTTCTCAAAAGAGAACCTATTGGACTGATTAAAAAGTTCAGAAGAGTAGTGTCACTTTTAATTTCAACTATAGGAATAATGATTCAACAGCTCTCAGGTATGAAAAGAGATTGGAGTGAGATAGTAAGGTTAACAATATGAAAGGCCTTAGACTACAATAGTACTAGACTACTAGAATATTGTGAACTCTTGTATCCTTAATGTCGGTCTAGAACTGTAGTTGAGAAAAGACGATGATCATAAACTAATAAAAAATATTGGATAATGTGAAATTCTGAATGACCTCAAGATTTATATACACTTAAGAAGTTAGTTCATAAAAGAAATATGACGAGAAAACGATACCTCAAGACGGTTAAAAGCAGACAAAGCTTTGAGATGTGATTTTGATGTTATGATTGCAGTAAAAATTTCGCCTAGATTTTCTCAAGAAACATTTATGAGAATAATTGGGAAATACCGGAGAGAAAAATGGTAAGATAATTCACTAAATGAGTCTTCGGAACCAGAGGAAAATTTTTGGCGGTAGTGAATGCTAATTAACCAGAATGATGATTTCGAAAAAATAGGAAAAAAAAATTATTTTTTGCAGGACGTCAGAATGTATTGAAGTTTAGACAGTAGGAGAACTTAAGATGGAAAGTTAGGCAACAAATAAGCAGATATAAATTGGTCGTAGATTGGCAATCTAGTGGAACCTACTACAAATCCTGAAATGCTTAAGAGATTAATGGGAAAAGGATCAGACCGTGTAGCAGATATTACTGATAGTTCATTAACGGAAAAAACACCAGGCTTAAATTATAATTAATTAAAGGGGAGAGGAGGGAAGGAGAGGAAAGAGAAATGAATGATATTCATAGATCACGCACAATGTGTCTCATGCTATCGTAAGAATTGTTATGTTATATATATATATATATATATATATATATATATATATATATATATATATATATATATATATATATATATATATATATATATATATATATTATATATTATATATATATATATATATAAAATAAAATTTATTGGTTTTTAAATAAAGGAAAATTAAAAAAAAAAAAAAAAAAAAAAAAAAAAAATTTTAAAAAAAAAAAAAAATAAAAAAAAATAATATAATATATATATATAATATATATATTATAAATAATAATATATATAATATATATATATATATAATATATATATATATATATATATATATATATATATATATATATATATATATATATATATATATATATATATATATATATATATATATATATATATATATATATATATATATATATATATATATATATATTATATATATATATTTTTTTTTTTTTTTTTTTTTTTTTTTTTTTTTTTTTTAACTTTTTTAACTTTTTAATTAATTCACGTGGATAACTACAATTTTTCCAGCTATTTTCCTTTTACAATTTTGCAGTATTTGGCTATTATTATTATTATTATATATTATTATTATTATTATTATTATTATTATTATTATTATTATTATTATTATTATTATTATTATTATTATTATTAGAATGTAAACCTTCTTGTTGGGATTTGATCAATCTAATAAGTGAAAATGCTTCTCCTTCACTAATTTTCTGTGGAATGATTTCTGTTCCCATATAAAAACTGTCTCAAAACATTACCACAAAAAGACGCATTTGTCATTCTTCATGCCAACATCACCCTCGTACTTCATTTTATTTTCTTCTAATTCTACTATCTTATTATCTATCTATCTATCTATCTATCTATCTATCTATCTATCTATATCTATCTATCTATCTATATCTATATCTATCTATCTATCTATCTATATATATATATATATATCTATATATATATATATTATATATATATATATATATATATATATATATATATATATATATATATATATATATATATATATATATATATATATATATATATATATATATATATATATATATATATATATATATATATATATATTTTTTTAAACCACCTCATGAATTACAAAAATTAACTAATTTGTTTTACTTATACAACTTAGATTTATAAGACTTTAAATAAACAGTTGAATTCATATTTACTTTAGAAGCAAGTATATAAAATATTTCTATTTGAAAACTTAATTTTAGTAGCCAAAAATACTACTCGTATAAAAATAACCATATATTTCTTTAACAATGATTTCAAAGTTAACTTCTTCTCTATACAATCAATTGCTATTTAGCGTCCTTTCCTCTAAATCATCAAAGTTTAGCTCTCTCTATTTCGATTTCAAATTATTCGTAAAAGTATTTAAAAATGTCAAGTGAGATTTTTAGTATTTGTTACAGGAATGTTGTAAGACCTTTTTTTTCTTTTTCCTTTAAGAGAACTCATCAAAAGCTTCAATTTTTTCGTCCTCTGCAACTTGTAATAATGAAAAACATTAATGAAGGAATTGAAAGAAACTTTCCACTTTGGAAGTCTTGAAAATTCATTCTTAAACATCGTCAAAATTACTCTACAACGGTTCCCATTGCATTGATACATCTTTTAATTAACTAAACAAATGTTAGTCAGCAACTTTAGACTTATTCGTACTACCATAAGCTGTTACTTGCTCTGCTACGCTTCCAATGTTGAACGAGATTTTTTTTTCAAATGCTCAACGTTGTAAAGAAAGGTATATTCATATCTCTCTCACACACACACACACACATACAATAATATATATATATATATATATATATATATATATATATATATATATATATATATATATATATATATATATATATATATATATATATATATATATATATATATATATATATATATATATATATATATATATATATATTAGTTTAGATAGGCCTATTGGTGGCCATCTTTTAAGACACATTACTCAAAGACCTTACGATATTTATTTTAGTAGATAAAATATGACAACAAATTTCTGTCTTTCTGACAGTTCTACTGAATGACGTTAAACCTAATGGTCGACATTCTCGTAAATTTAGAGTAATTATTTTTATATCTATTATTTATGTCCTACCCTTCCTTCTTTATAAAAGAGAATTTCGCTGGCAATGTATTTACGAGTAAGATGTATTTGTTCCCAAGGTCTTCTAATTGATAATAAATTATTTTGCGCCTGTAAATAATTTTTCATTTTTAAAAAGTGACAGAAAAGTGTTAATGATTGTGACACAAATAAAGACTCATAAATCATAAAACCCGAAGAAGAAACCAATCTCTGGGAAGGTAATTGACTTATAAATTCGTCTTTCGAACTCGAGTCTTCATAACTGAAAGTTGATTTTTCTACTCTTTGACTCCTTGAATGGACAGGACTTGTGTCATTTTAATAGATCTTCCTTATTTGCATATAAATTATGAGTTAATGACGCTAAATTTATTATATAAACAATTCAACGTTTGTTTTAATGTTGGGGAAAGGTCTCTTTTATATTTGACCTCTTTGAAG
>SEYY01000289.1:51819-59319 GCA_009176605.1 Armadillidium nasatum
GATTTTGAACGTTATTATTAAGTATTGTGGTTTTTGCAGATTTAAAGTAAACCTGTTAGACTCTACCCATGTTACAGCATTTTTTAATACATTATTTACTTTTGTGCTTAGGGTATCTATATATGTCACTAAAATAAAGGTATCGTGAGCATATTGAAAGTGTAGAGAATTATGACAGTTTTAGAAGTCGTTTGTATATATATATGTTAAAGAATAGTGGACCCAAAATAAATCCCTGAAGCACCCCTTGAGAAACTGGGGCGATAGAGGATGATATATCTCTTAATTTTACGTATTGTGTTTATAATGAGATAAATTTGAACGGAACCAAGTTATGGAATTTTTCGAAATGCGAAGTATCTAATTTCTGTAGGAGTAAATATGCGGAACAACATCGAGTGATTTTGAAAAATCTAATAGTAATAGTACGCATGTTTGTTTTTCATTTAAATCTCTGTATATATATATTTTCAGTAAGGAGAATTAGTCTATCTTCTGTATTGCAAATTTTTTTTTTTTGTAAATCAAACTGAGTTGATAAAAGGAGATCATAAAATTAGTTTGTAAGTTGTATATGCACTAATTTCTCAAATATTTTACCAATGCATGTTCTGGAAAGTGGCCTCAAGTGAAATATAATAAAAATAATAATAATAATAATAATAATAAAAATAATAATAATAATAATAATAATAATAATAATAATAATAATAATAATAATTTACACAATTCACTGTCTGCAAAAAATCTTCTCTTGCAGCAAATACTGAGAAAGTGTCTTCAAGGAAAGATTTTCGCAGTCTTTTAATCATTGTGAGTGGAGGCGTCTTGTCATTCCCATTTTTGATTTCCCTTGTAGCCTAACCCTAGTTTTGTTTCCCTTGTAGCCTTATATGCCGTCTACCGTGGCTCGAACGGTAGGGTGATTGACTCACTTGCTTGAGGGCGCCGGTTCGATCCCACTTGGGGATCCAAGGTATATACTACCTAGAAAGTTCCTCTCTTCGAATAGGCAATGCCCGTGAGATGTGAACTTTGTTAAAAAAAAAAAAAAAAAAAAAGCCTAACAATATTTTTTTTTTATTTCCCATGAAGCCAAACCTTATTTTTGGTTTCCCTTGTAGCCTAACTCTATTTTTAATTTTCCTTATAACCTAATCCTATGTTTGATTTCTTTATAGCCTAACCCTATTTTATTATTTCCCTTGAAGCCAGACCAAATTTTCGATTTCCTTTGTAAGTTGCCCTATTTTTGATTGAAAGTAGTTTCCCAGAAGAGAACTGATCACGTTTGCGTTTTGCATTGCTTGGAATTAGCTTTCGCTTTTGTTCCATTTATTTCGCAATTGACAGACGAAATAAATTTTAGTTTCACGTTTCAAACGTTTTGTTCCTTCCTTTTATTTCCATGTTTTTGTTCTTTCTTTTCAAGACACCGTTTTTTACTTGTCTTTTCTCGCTCACGACAAACTTAATAAGCACTTTCCTTTTCAAAAATTGAAAAAAATCACCTTCCACATATATATATATATATATATATATATATATATATATATATATATATATATATATATATATATATATATATATATATATATATATATATATATATATATATATATATATATATATAT
This sequence comes from Armadillidium nasatum, assembly GCA_009176605.1. NCBI lineage: Eukaryota > Metazoa > Arthropoda > Malacostraca > Isopoda > Armadillidiidae > Armadillidium > Armadillidium nasatum. The sequence continues at coordinate 53,454 of SEYY01000289.1, forward strand.
ATATATATATATATATATATATTAATTTTTTCCCGTTAAACTTCGGTGTTCAATGCTTCTCTTCCTTCTCACACAAGAATGTCTAAAAGTTTGAACAATAATACTTCCTTTCACACATCACATTCGCTATTACACAATAATCTTTATTTAAAACTTTATTTATAATAATAGCGCATTTAAAAGAAACGTAAGGGTTGCCAAGAGGGTTGGCTTCAAAAAATAAGTAATAGTGTCCCTCAGGGTTCTGTTCTAACCCCAACTCTTTTTCTACTTTTCATCAATGATCTTTCCATCCCTTCGTCACTTACGGTGAAGATTCCTCTCTTCAGTACTCCTGTCACTTTGAAAGCCGTTCCACTCAACTTTAAAGAGCCCCTACTTGAAGGAAGGCCTTGGAGAACTGAACAATTGGCCTAAAGAAAACATGGTGGTTTTCGATGCCTCAAAAACTCAGTTCCTCCATCAGTATACTCGACACAATCTCAACAAACACCCCAGTTACTTGCTATGCATAGGGACGTTGCACGTCCTTGTATGAAGTGCACATCGCATATTTGGGTTAACTCCTCTTACACAAGCTTTCTTGTAAAAGAGAAATCGAATTCTCTTTGCCATTTTAACTCTTCTACTAACTTTCTTATTTGCCGCCGAACTTCTTTGAATAACTCACATTATACTTCGCTATTAGAACTGACAATGTTCTTCAGAGGTCTGTAATCACACATCTTCTCCCCTGCGGAGAGGTCATGTGACTTTTCTATCTGCACAGTCTCATTCTTTCCCTGATGACAGAATCACTACGTTTATTATAAGTACAACTACTTGTAAAGTCTGAAGCTCACTTCTTTCTATTTTCCTCACATCCTTTAATTGAAATAAACGCTTTAAAATGCTGTCTTGGTTCATTCGACGCTTCATTGATCGGATCTGGAATTAAACTCACCAACTCTGGTGCTCTACGTTCCTCTAACCTTTTCCATCAGAGGATATATATATATATATATATATATATATATATATATATATATATATATATATATATATATATATATATATATATATATATATATATATATATATATATATATATATATATATATATATATATATATATATATATATATATATATATATATATATATATATATATATATATATATATATATATATATATATATATATATATATATATTATGTCTCCTCTGGTGGGCAAAGGCCGGAGGCCTACCAATATCCACCAGAGTTGGGAACAGTCGTAAATCTGGTCGCTAATGGCCGACGTGACCCGATACACTGCTTTTAAAAGTGTGCAAGTCAAAGGAAGTTGAGAAAACAAATAAAAGGAGTGTGTTCCAGACTTTACCAGTAGAGTACATGTAAGATTGAACATAGCGGTTAAGTATGGGATCGGAGAGTTGGACAGAGAAAGGATGAGACTGTGTAGAAAGTCGTGTCGCAATGGAGGAAGGATGCGACGTGAGAGTTCTGAAGAGCAATGTGCGTTGTAATAGCGATAGTAAAGAGAGTGACGCAACAATTCGAAGGGAAGAAACAGATTGGAGAGAGTAAGTAAGAGCAAAAGAGTTTATAAAGCGAAAAGCCCTAGACTCCACCTTTTCGAGAAGAGCTGAATGTGAGGAACCACCCAAGATGTGTGAGGTGTACTCCATATAGGGACGAACAACACCCCTATACAGAACAGGCAACTGGGGTGGCGTAAAAAAACCATGAAGGCGCCTCAGAACATCCAACCTCTTAAAAGCTAGTTTAGAAAGAGAAGTAATGTGATCTTTCCAAGAAAGATTACGAGAAAAAGAAACCTTGAATATTGAGGACAGATGAAGGTTTGAGTTGAGTGTTTTCGAAGAAGATATGCCATAGTTGTGTGGAAGATTGGGTCGAGTATAAAAATGAAGAATTGAGTTTTTGATGCATTTCTCAACCCCAATTTGAAATGCGAGAAAGATTAGAGGTCAGTTGCTCCAAAGCCATCTTTCTATATATATATATATATATATATATATATATATATATATATATATATATATATATATATATATATATATATATATATATATATATATATATATATATATATATATATATATATATATATATATATATATATATATATATATATATATATATATATATATATATATATATATATATATATATATATATATATATATATATATATATATATATATATATATATATATATATATATATATATATATATATATATATATATATATAATCTCTAACCTTTTTTCTCTTTCTTTTTTTTTAATAATATATGTTTTTTAACCAAATGAAACAATGGAAATTTAATTAATTTATGATGGAAAATTGTTTGGATCATAAGTTCGTCATTTTCAATTTCACATTTTCCTGCCCTTTTCAGAGCATAATGCGTGATGTTTCGAAGGATATCTTGTCATAAGCCATTTATCTCTTTTCAGACATTAATATTTAGCTCTTGAATAGTCCTTGGAATGTTAAAATACACTTTATCCATAAAATTAGCACAAAAAAGTAGTTGAGGTTTGTTAAATTTGGAGATTATGGCTTCCGATGACATGCTAAAAGCAAGAAACGTTGTTTTAAAGATAGTTCAATGGATACTTTGGATGGTGAGAATTGATTTCATGTTGCTGAAATTGTACATTTGGAGGTGGTTCTTCAAGAGCTGATCTTATAAATTTTTCAGTTATGACAATATTGTTATCATCAATTATGGTCAAAGCTCTTCTGGTGCTTCTCAAGACACAAGGACCAATCACTTTTTCGGATCTAATACAGGTTTATACTGTATATTTCCCTGTTTAGAAATGTCTTGCCGTGGTCATTTAAGGTTATCAGTATACATCATCCTGCAGTTTTCCAGTTTTTAAAGCTATTGAGGTGAAAATGAGTTTCATTCATTATTAGATAATGAAAAATATCATTCCGCTGAATACATTCTTGGAAAGAAACTGCATTATTAAGACGTCTTTGGAATCATTTGGTTTTATTTCCGGGTTTAGTTGAAGTTTGTGAGTAAAGTAAATCTGATTTTCAGAATGATCTTGAAGGCTACGAGTTGATGCTGCAGGATCATCCTCAACACTCCTCAGTACGCTTAAGCATTTATTATTTTTGTAATTTCGAATTGAATTAGTTCTGGTTTGAATAAAAGGCGGAAGCAAGAGACGAATCATTGATACAGATGGAGGTTTTAGCACGTTGAAATGACTAGAATATGCCCTTCAAATTAAGGTTAATGACTGATAATTTTCAAAGTAAAATTCTATTAATTTAGTTCGTCACTTAGTTTTTGACTTTTCCATGATGAATTTCCAAGGTTATTTTTATTTTTATCTGCAAAAAACAAAATGAAAAAGCATATATATATATATATATATATATATATATATATATATATATATATATATATATATATATATATATATATATATATATATATATATATATATATATATATATATATATATATATATATATATTTATTTATTTATTTTGTATACATCACCACCACTCATGGGCGAAGCCCCATTCAAGGAGGGGGTGTTAGAAGAATAAAAGTGAAGGGGAAAAAAAAAAAAAAAAAAAAAAAAAAAAAAAAAACATGAAGGTTCCACCTAACGCAAGTTTCTTTGGTGAGCGCAGACACGGACTTAAAAGAAAACGAAATTAAATTCGGAAGTAAACATAAATTGGGAGAGAGTTTCACAAAACAGAGGTGGCAGGAAAGAAGGAGTCACCACAGCGGACAAGCCTGGAGTTGCCTATGTCCACGCAAAATTGATGCGCAGACAATGCACCCCTTGTGCTACGAGGACGCCGTAAAGGTGAGGGTATGCGAGAGAATAGTTCCCTCGAGCATTTGCCGCTGTAGTACCTATAAAAGAAAGACAAGGCACCAACGTCACATCGCAAAGATTAAGAGTCAAGTGAATTAGAAAGAGCAGAACAGTTTATAAGTCTTTTAGCCTTTGACTCAACCCTTTTCAAAAGACGAATGAAACCTGAGCCACCCCAGATATGAGAGCAGTACTCCATACAAGGGCGGATGAGACCCTTGAATAATTAGAGTAACTGCAAGGAAGGAAAAAATTCTCGCAGTCTAAACAGAACTCCCAGCTTCTTTGAGGCCGCCCTTGCAACCATTGTGGTATTAGGTTTCCAAGACATTTTTTGTTTATGTGAAAGCCAAGGATGTTTATGTTGTCAACAGGAGAGATGGGAGAACCATTGAAAGAAATAGAAAAGTTAGGAGGTGTCTTTGAGAGGGGGATTTCTTGAAGTTGAGTTTTTAAAGAGTTGAATTTCACAAGGTTGAGACAGCCCACTGGGAAATTCTATCCAGATCTGCAAGAATGGAATCGGAAAGATGAAGACGAGAAGCAACACTAGATGCAAAGGAATGAACAGATTTGAAATGAGTAGAAGAATTGAGGGTTGAGTCATCGACATATGAATGGATAGGGTTAGATGAGCAGTTGAGAGATTATTAGTGAAAAGTAAGAATAGAGTAGGAGACAAGACAAAACCCCGATGAACATTACTATTCACAGGAAAGAATGAAGTCGCTCCATCAACAACAACCGAAATGGATCAATTAGAAAGAAAGCTAGACATAAGGAAGTAAAGAGAAGGAGGGGAGCTTAGAAAGCAGTGACGCATGCCATACCGGGTCAAACGCATTCGATATGTCAAGCGACACCACACAAGTCTCCCCTGGTCCCTAAGGACTGAAGACCATAAATCTATGAGATAGGAAAGCATATCACCAGTAGACCTCAAACACCGAAAGCATACTGATGATCAGAAAGAAGGGAATCGGATTCCAGATGATCTAAGAAGTGAGAGTTAATAAGGGTTTCAAAGATCTTAAACAGAATATAAGTGAGAGCTATATGGCAATAATTAGAAGGATCAGAGGAAGTTAGCGTAGAAGCAATGCAAACCCCCCAGTCACCCCCAGTGGATCTTTTATATATATATATATATATATATATATATATATATATATATATATATATATATATATATATATATATATATATATATATATATATATATATATATATATATTTAAGATCCGACAAATGCCTTAGATTATTTTTACTTTTGCTTATATTGCCGTTGATGGTCCTCGACCACTTGCATCAAGAACAGGAATTGGTTTTCATCTTTTATAATGTTTTGGTTGTATTTCTGAATGAGTCCTAACCCACGTTCTGCTAAATCATTTGTCCCATTTAAAGATTTTAAGCAAGCTTGACCTTCATTATATGATTGCTATTGACTCCACTCCTTAGTGTCTGATTGAAGAAATGTGATATCGAATATGAAATGTTTTTAACAACTTTTTTGGTAGTTTTGTTGCAAAGCACTATAGTGTTTTTCCACTTATCGTACTAAGTGTCAAATGTTCACAGCTTCCAATTCTCTTCATTGCAGTTATAATGTTCCATCTGAAAGACAATATTTTTCTTTTTCTTCTATTATAGTTTTATCAAAAAAGGGCTGAGCTCAAAAGTTCTTCAAGGTACCACAAGTGCCATTGAAAGAAAGTAAGAGCAGTTTCGCAATCTCTTTGCCTTTGTAATTCATCAGGTTTGTGACTAGTGCAAGGTCATTTGCAGGAGAAGAAGTTTCCAAGGGAGCTTCTATCCAAGGTCAAATGTAGATTGTTGCGACAAAGCGACACAAACAACTTATTCCAGATGATTCTTTAGCTATAAGTTTAAACTGATGTCGGAAAAGGGATATATTTTAAGCGGTAAATAACCTTGGCCATCCATCGTGCTCGATGCAGGGCTCCAGGATGCTTAAAAAGAATAATGATTGTTAATTC
>SEYY01000289.1:64319-94319 GCA_009176605.1 Armadillidium nasatum
TATATATATATATATATATATATATATATATATATATATATATATATATATATATATATATATATATATATATATATATATCTAGTGAACCTTAATCTAATTAAAAAGGTTAAGGTATCAAGACCTTAAATCTTTTTTTAAGTTTCATTTGAACATTATGTCAGTGTATTGTGAATATATATATTAAAGCCAATACTAAAGATTTCCACAAACTCATTTAATACACTGTGAACATTTCAAACCTTATCTCTGTCCGTCTTCAGCACGAACTAAATTTTACAAATTTCTATTTTAAAATACAATAAAAATGTAATTTCACTACCCATATTTAAAGTATTTAAAATAATAATAAGTACAATAAAATGCCAAAATTAAAATAATAATATTGAAATTAAAATAATATAAATAAAATCCAAGACTAAAATCGAAATTTAGCAACAGCAAGAAATAGCAAAATGGCCGGACTATTTTTAGAAAAAGGACTTTATCATTGACAAAAAACTTGATCATTTAATGATAGGCAATAAGTTTTAATATATAAATACTCCTATATCCTATGATCAAGAAGCGAAGACGAATGTCGAAGGATAGAGAAATTAGAAGAAGAAAAAAAGTTGGTATCTTCATGGTCTATTATGGCAGAGTGTTCAGGAGAGGAAAGAGGAAGGTCAATTCCGAAGGAAACTCCTCTATGCTTTTCAATCTTCATTTTTAATTGTAGACAAGTTTTGCCTAAATACGCCGCATTACAACTGGTACGCTTAAATAAATTAATGAGGATCTGAGAAGTATTGAGAGGGATTCCTTGTGTCTGAAGAAAGTATGAATTGAGGAGTTAAAATTTATAAGAATTAAATGGCATTAGGGGAATGTAGTTTCATATTTCATGTATTTTTTTTAGAAGATGAAGAGCTGATCTGAAGAAATCAGCGAGAAATTCATAAATACTTTTTTCCATTTGGAACTTGGAAATAAAATAAAATGGGAAAGTATTTTAGTAAATTGCATCGCTTTATGGAACAAATGCCAATCAGAGGAAATTTTAAGTGTTCTAAAGATTCTAGATCTTGGACATGATAGAATGAACTTGCTGAAACAGTTTGTAGCAAGATAGGTAGAAGTAGGTTTTCTATAAACAAATATTTTAAATTTGTTATTAATATGCGTAACATATACATCTAGAAAAGATATGGAACTATTAACTTCTTGTACCATGGTAAATCTCATGTTGTTGTGTCTCTCATTCATATACTGTAGAAACATATTTGCACGAGCTTTCTCCTTGAAAACTACGAAGCAGTCATCCATGTAGCGGCGATAGAGAAGGGGTTTGAATATATATATATATATATATATATATATATATATATATATATAATATATATATATATATATATATATATATATATATATATATATATATATATATATATATATATATATATATATATATATATATATAAATATATATAATATATATATATAATATATGAGAGAGAGAAAGAAGTATGTCTTTTAATGGCATTTATTGGAATGAACTTTTGACTCCAAAGTTATTCTCTTAAAATATGCAACGCCTTCCACGTACCACTAATTATTATCATCAATATATATTATACTTTACAGAACAGGAAATTTAAAAAAAATCTAATATACACGCACATACATACACACAATATATATATATATATATATATATATATATATATATATATATATATATATATATATATATATATATATATATATAATATATATATATATATATATATATATATATATTAGTGATGGATCGGATGTCATATTTTTCAATTTGCGGATGCGGATGCGGATGCGGATGTTGAATTTTGGAGAAGTGCGGATGCGGATGCGGATGCGGATGTCGAATTTTCGAAAGTGCGGATGCGGATGCGGATGCGGATGTTGAATTTTCGAAAGTGCGGATGCGGATGCGGATGCGGATGTTGAATTTTCGAAAGTTCGGATGCGGATGCGGATGCGGATGTTGATTTTTATGAGGATGCGGATGCGGATGCGGATGTTAATTTTGATGATGATGTTAATTTTTGCGGATGCGGATGCGGATGCGGATATTATATATATATATATATATATATATATATATATATATATATATATATATATATATATATATATATATATATATATATATATATATATATATATATATATATATATATATATATATATATATATATATATATATATATATATATATATATATATATATATATATATATATATATATATATATATTTCACGATCAAATTTCCCACTTTCGTGAGGTGGTGCCCGCCACAATTCCCTTACAAACATAACTATTCTTACTTTTCAACGCTTTCACCACCTCCCTCCATTTCTGTCTCCACAAATTTTCTACCCTCGTCTAAACTCAAATTCCTTCCATCAAAATCACTCTCACTCCATCCATCCATCCCCACTTCGGCCTTCCCCTCCCCCTACCCTTCCCCTATCTACATCGGATCTACGTACCTTGCCAACCATTCTGTTCTCTTTCATTCATTCACATATGTCCAAACCATTTTAGCACATCCTCTTCCTCTCTATCAATTACACTCTTCTTCCATTTACACATCTCCCTCATTCTTCCATTTCTAATCCTATCAATCCTTCTCAATTTATATATCGCTCTCAAATCTTTCATCTCAAAGACATTGAAACTTTTCTCGACCGAGCACTTATCGTCTATGTTTCACACACATACAATACAGAAGGTGAACACATACATTCAAACATTCTTATCTTTATTTCTTTCGAAATTTTTCCTTTCTTCCATACTTTTCTTAGGCCCCCCAATACTTTCTTTCCTTCTACCACTCTGTTCTTTATTCCTTTTTCCGTCCCACCCTTACCTTTCACCCAACATTACTAGATATTTGAATTCATTCACCTCCTCAAGTTTCCATTCTCACACTTCTACAAACCAATTCCTCCCTCCACATTTCCTCATCCCCACCTCCAATCCTAATAACTTTATTCTTCTCTGGATTGAATTTCAATTCTCGTGTTTGCACATTTCCCTTCAAACTCTCTCACAAGTATTCTCATCTTTTCTCCAGATTCTGCCACCAACACATGCCGCATCATCTGCAAAAAGTAAAACATTCACCTCACATTCACCCTCCATATTTCTCAACGTAAAACTCTTCCCTTCTCTCTCCATTTTTCTAAGTAAACCATTCATCAATAGATTAAATAACATGGAGATATATTACAAACTCCTGTCTCAATCCCACTCCTATGCTAAACCAATCCGATAGTTCTCTCTTCACCCTCACTCTTGATCTACAATTCGCATATATATATATATATATATATATATATATATATATATATATATATATATATATATATATATATATATATATATATATATATATATATATATATATATATATATATATATATATATATATATATATATATATATATATATATATATATATATATATATATATATATATATATATATATATATATATATATATATATATATATATATATATATATATATATATATATATATATATATATATATATTAGTGATGGATCGGATGTCATATTTTCTAATTTGCGGATGCGGATGCGGATGCGGATGTCGAATTTTGGAGGTGCGGATGCGGATGCGGATGCGGATGCGGATGTTGAATTTTTGAAAGTGCGGATGCGGATGCGGATGCGGATGTTGAATTTTTGAAAGTGCGGATGCGGATGCGGATGCGGATGTTGAATTTTCGAAAATGCGGATGCGGATGCGGATGCGGATGTTGATTTTGTGCGGATGTTCCGCATCCGCGCATGCGGATGCGGATGCGGATATATATATATATATATATATATATATATATATATATATATATATATATATATATATATATATATATATATATATATATATATATATATATATATATATATATATATATATATATATATATATATATATATATATATATATATATATATATATATATATATATATATATATATATATATATATATATATATATATATATATATATATATATATATATATATATCAACTAAATCACCTCCTATATGAAAAGCAAGAGGCCTACATAACGCCGACCAGAGTCACGGAGAAACAATTTTTTATTTAGATTAAATGCCGACATAAATCTACACACGATCTTTTAAAATGTTCAAGTTAAGGAGTTGGGGAAAAGAGAAGATGGAAGAGTGTTTCTGACATTGCAAGTAAAGCACATTTACGAATGAGCATAACGCTTAAATCTGAGGTTTCAGAACTGGACAGAGAAAGGTTGAGACTGTGGAAAAACTAGCCCCACTAACTCTCCACAATGGAGGTTGTATGCGACTAGAGATTTCAGTAGAAACATTTTCCGTTGTAAAGCGGTAATATAAGTAGAGTAATAATGTCCAGAAATAGATTGGAGTTCATTCGTTAGAGCGGAAGAAGAGAGAAGATGAAAACTGGTGAATTCTTTATTTTCAAGTATAGTTCTATAAGTGTTATAACCTTAGTATCTTGCCATTTATGGTCTCTTTTCTTTAATAAAGGATTATGGGTAGTCTGAAGGCCATAGTTTGGTTCGTGAAAAAAAACTGTGTGGTCTTAAATGGACTGACGAAGATGTGAGTTATTTTATTTTTTTTGATGACGTAATCGTTTGCATGTTAAGTAAATAAATTAAAATAATTTTTTTTAGCAATGAAAATAACATCTTTTCTTTTCTTCGTATGTTTGAAATTCGTGAAAAATCAGAGGTTATTTCTTTCAAGGCCACCCTTATATCATTAGCTATTCTTCAATTGTGTTGTCGTTCAAATCAAAAGAATAATGAAGGTTGAAATCATTGCATAATAGTGGATAGAATGTGAATCAACAAATTGAAGGTTATAAATAAAATGTAGAAAAAGAATTGGGGTAGAACAGGACCCTGAGGAACCTCCCTTTTAATAAATTTAAAGGTGAACAGTAGCTGTCTACTTCAGCTGCTTTAGAATGACAGGAAAGTAAATTGGAAAAAGTTCTGGAGAGAGTTGGAAATAAAAAAAAGAAATGAAGATTTTGTGCCAGACTTTATAGAAGGGTTCTGATATGTCCAGAACAACAACAGGAAAGATCCCCTGAAATTCCGAGGAGTTGATGACGAGGGGTCAGAAGGAAGGTGAAGATCACCAGTCAAACTATTTTTAAGGAATTCATACTGAAAAAATCTTTAATGAAAATAAGAATAGGGTTGGAGATAAATAAATGAACAACCCCCTTTCTTGATTTTGAACTATTTGAAAAAAAGCTAGACATGAGTGAGCAAGAAAAAGTGAGGCATTCCGAAGAAAAAGGGAGGCATTCCGAAGAAAAAGTGAGGCATTCCGAAGGAAAAGTGAGGCATTGCGAAGAAAATGGCATTATGAGCAACAATGCTTGTCACACAAATTATTAACGACACTACACAAAACTCTCAATTGTTCTTTAAGACAAGAAACCGTAAATGACAAGATAGGGAAGGAGATAGTCAACCTGGAACATTGGAAGTTATGCACGTGGATCCTAGGTGGTCCATAAAATGGAAATGGAGGATAAATTCAAATACTTTGCAGAGGATGCATGTAAGAGCTATAGGGTTTTTAGCTATAGAACTATGATTATAAAGCTATAGAGTTTTTTAAACCTTCAAATAAATTTGAAGGTTTAAAAAGGTTATATCTCCTCGGTGTAGATAGAAGCAGGTCTTTCAACCTTCACGAAAAAGGATTGACTTAAGGCATAGTAAGTAGTGTTGAAAGTTTATAAAAACAAAATTCCATGCACCTATTCATGGAATTCTAATAACTTACATTCTTTCAAACGCTGAACATCTTGTCATGTCGACCTTTGAGTTCATTTTGGCTTATTAGAAGACAATGCCGAGAGAGAGAGAGAGAGAGAGAGAGAGTGTGTGTGTGTGTGTGTGGTTGGAAGTAGCGGTCTTGCGGAATGCGTGATGGGTTTGGACCTCGTCCCGTATAGTAATAAGACTTTCGGATTGTACGAAAACTTGTCTTCGTTCCCCAACTTCAGATTTTGTTTTCTGCATCAAGTTAATAAAAAACAAAATGTTTTTCATCGAACTACTACAATGGAACTGTAAAATATTTAACTGTTATAAGCCACAAGTTGCAAGACCGAAATTTATATCGAAATTTTTACAAATATTTTTGTCTTCACAGTTTTATAATAATACTTTTAAAAGAATATTAGAGAACATGCTGAAGATCCTCTTCAGCAGATTTTCACAATCTGATATCTTCATTGCATTCACATCTTAAACATCACAAATATATATATATATATATATATATATATATATATATATATATATATATATATATATATATATATATATATATATATATATATATATATATATATATATATATATATATATATATATATAATTTTTTTTAAATTAAATGAAATTTAATAAAAATAATGATAAAAAAAAAATAATAATTATTAAAAAAAAAATTTGTTTTTAGTTTAAAAATTTAATATAATAATAAAAAAAAAATATAATAATATAATAATATATAATATATATAATATATATATTATATATATATATATATATATATATATATATATATATATATATATATATATATATATATATATATATATATATATATATACATAATATTAAATAATTTTATAATATATATATATATATATATATATATATATATATATATATATATATATATATATATATATATATATATATATATATATATATATATATATATATATATATATATATATATATATATATATATATATATATATATATATATATATATATATATATATATATATCAGTGTTGAGCTGGCTCTGGTGGTCGGAGCTGAAGTGGGCGGAGCTTTTGCGATTTTCTTTTATGTCTACGAGGAAGGAGCTAGATCTAAGATATGAAAGAGCTCCTGAGAATGAAACACGGATTCCTTAAAGTTTAGCAGTGTTTCGGAGCTCGGTGCTCGGAACTCGGAGCAGGAGCATGGAGCAGCTCTGAAACTTCGAAGCTTCCAATCTTCCAATGTATGGAAGATTAAATTCAAAATGTGAAACCTGTGACCCTTTCACTTCTCTTTATCTCTTCTAAATATTAATATTTTATTAATATTTTTTTTAACACGAAACCTCTCTTTACTACCACTATTTTAACATAATAATAATAATAATAATAATAATAATAATAATAATAATAATAATAATAATAATAATTTATTTTTTGTTTCCACCTCCTATTCTTTTATCTACATTAATAATAAATTGTTGACAGCTTGCTGTATTATATTTTATATAAAAAATGAATATTTGCAATTGTTATGAAAATTGAAATAGATTCACTTGCTTATGGGTGAAATTTATTCTAAAAATCCAAAATTTTTGTAATGAGAGATTGAAAAAAAAAAAAAAAAGCAATGTAATTACTTTTCCAATGTGAACTCCTTAATATTCGTGTTTAGTATTGTTATGTGAAGTTTTACAGGGTCTTGCATGATGGTTTCAGTCCCAAGTGTGAAGTTGATGCTCAACTAGTATGTAAATTGAATTGTTGTCTTAGCAATAAAGGGTTAATGAAAAGGAAGAAGAAATAAAATGGAGGAACTAATGCGGAGTCTTCTGGAACTCAAGATGACTTTTGAATTTTCTTTGGTGTCGAGATTTTCAGAACTAACCAACATTAAACTTCAAACGTTTTCATAATTCTCGTTTTAAGAATGGAGTCTGGGCCTATTCTAGTATTATCAATCCTACAACATTTTTCGTTATCTAACTTTGATATTCTATGACTAAAAATCATCTGTTTCTAAACAGAAAAAAATATTCAAGATTTTTTTTTTATATCTTACTACTTCTCACGAAATGTTATATCTTTTTCTATTCAAATGCTGAGAATCTCTATTTGGGGAATTTCAGCTGATACCACATTGATTGGTTGTGCTCCTCTCATAATTATACAGGTGGAAAGGAGACTAAATCGTTCAATTTTTATAGTGATATGGAGCAGATGATTACGGAAACCACACACATCCAGGATCATCCAAATCAATTCTTGAACAACCTTGATTTGTGTCCTACAACTAGACTATCCCTCTTGTAATAAATACACACTTTCTCTTGCTCCTGGAAACTCTGACCACAACTTTAAAGCTTTTATTTATAATTATTTCTCTCTTGCCTCTCCATTAAACGTATCTTTTGGCATTTTAGTCAGTTTAATATTCATGGCTTTTGCACTACACTTTGGAATGAATTCTGTTTTGACACTGAAGACAATTCGATGTTTACCGAATCATTGGGGGCTATTATTGCTGATTAAATTAAAATCTTTTTCACTTCATAATCAGTCGTTTGATTTTACTTGCTTCGTGCCATTCATGCTAGAGATAATGATTATCAGGCGAGGAAAAACTCTCATTCCCTTTTCACTCTTGTTAATTTTCATTCAGCTTAGAATCGTTTCAAGGATAGTATTCGATGAGATAAACATTCTTTCACTAAGCGGAAAAGATCTGATCTTCTTGATTTTTCATCTGATAAAACATTTTGGCTTCTTCCCAAAAATATCTCCTCAAACTCCTGTAAATGTATTAAAAATATTTAAATTTCACCTTGGATGATTCTGGCATTTCCTTCTTATTCTTTCTCCTTTCAAGTGTCCAATTATTGTGCCTGAGATTGTAACTGAAAAGGTGTCGGGATGCCAGAACCTATGAACGTTGGAAAGGCAATCGACCTGGATGGCATTCCTCTTCGTGTTTTGAAGGAGTGTCTTTCTCATATGGCGCATGTTACCTTTCAACTTTGCTCTCTTTGTCCCAAGATTAGTACCTTTCTTCAGTGTTGGAAGTAGAAGGCAATTCCGAAAAAGGGTAACCGCTTTGTAACTATCGCCCTATTGGTTTTTCTTGTATTCTAAGATCTGTGAATCTCTATTAAATTAGGAGAAGGAGAGGACATTTTTGTGATATTTTTTAACGGTGGTTGGACAAAAAACAAAAAGAAAATCTCTCACATTCACCTACTTTAAAAATTTTAGTCGTTTCATTTAAAGAAGTTATTCCTTTGTCTGACTTTTGGCAAAAAATCACTCAGAATTTTTTTTAATCTGATCATGAAAAAAAATAAATAAATAAAATCGACTATTATCAAATTTTTAAAATATGCAATAAAATGAAAAGGTTGAGCAGAAAAAAATTCTCCTTATTTCCAACTTTTTATATAATTTTATTCAAATGGAGCCATTGTTCTTAATGAAAAGGATGTTTCAAATCTGACAAAGTTTAGAGTAAATAAATTTAAAACAAAAAATTATAAGAACAGTTTTAGATATTTTGATTAGCTTCTGTTTTATAGCAATATTTATTTATTTATTTGTTTATTTATTTATTTATTTATTGTGGTGGTGGGAGAAACTTCAGAGTTGAGGGCGTCTTATAAGGAATGATTATGTAACTTTTGACCAAAGAAAACTTCTATCATCCTCCTTTATTTTATGTAGGAAAGAATTTCTGAGAAACTTTTTTTGAGATTTTTAAAAAAATTTAATTAAATACATAATAAAAACATTTGATTTTTCAAATTTTAGACCACCAAATTGGTTAAATTATACCAAATAACTTAATCAGAAACAAAATAAATTACCAATCATGTGTCAGTAATAATATCTGATAGTTTAGAGTCCTTTTGAATCTTTTCAAATGTTTCCTCTCAATTCAAAAAAGGCCAATTTTCAAGTGTAACAAATCAAAATACACAAAATCGTTCTTATAATTTTTATACCGAAATTTTTTTCTGGACTGGAATTCTTTTGTCAGATTTTAAATATTTCTCCAAGTTAACTAGCTTTGAATATGTACATTTGAAAAGGTTGGAAATGAAAATATATTTTTCTATTGAGGCAATTTTAAATTTTATTGCGATATTTTAATTGATTGAGCGAGATTGGTTTTCTGATAAATGTTTTATACCCCTTAACTCACATTTCCTGAATACTGATAGAGGATATGGCTTTCAACCCTCTATGTCTATGGTGGTTTTCTTTCCCTCTAATTGATCTTTGGCCCTCTATCCTTAGGGATTATGTGGAGTCTTGCAGCGGCATTTTTGACTTATTAGAACCTTTAAGCAGATTTGTTACGGTTACTTACTGCTCTCTAACTCCCTTTCTTTGGCTTTTCTCTTCCGCTTTTCATGACAGAAGCTTTGGTAAGACATTCGTGGCAGGTACACAAAATACTGCCATTCTCTTCTTTTGATACTCGAGAAGCTTCAAAAACCTTTAATGGCAATACTTACTCTAGAGTCTAGATCCTCTAGAAGTATGACTCACGAAATAATTAACCATACAAACCAAACTAGCAGTTCTGTAAATTAACCTGGTTTATAGTCCAATTTAGCTTAATTAAAATGAGATATTTTGGAAGTACTCGTAATATTAACATGATAAAATATTAATTTTTAGTTTATAATATTTGTCATTATCCGAAAAAAAATATTGTAATATATATATTAATAAGAAACATAATAAATTTACATTTCGTGTGGATAACCATTTTAAATAAAACTGATCCACAACGTAAATTATTTTCTATTTTAAAGAACACACATACACACACACTCACGCTATATATTATATATATATATATATATATATATATATATATATATATATATATATATATATATATATATATATATATATATATATATATATATATATATATATATATATATATATATATATATATATATATATAATATTGAAATATGTAAGTACGTGTGTACAATTGCGTGTTCGTTTCTTAATCAATTTTTCCTAGCATGACACTACATAAGTAATTAGAATGTATTTGAAAGAGTAGCAGCAATTTTTAAATGAAGTTTGTTTGTTTTTCCTTATAAAGTTTGTTCTCATTTGATGATGTTCACCATTTGAACAAGAAAGAATTTTTGTGAAAGTTTTTTTTTTTTTCTTTTTCTCGCTGAAAAGATCGTCGACTCGAAAGAGCGATCCTTTTTGCTCAATGGTTTTATGATCCTTTTTGCTCAATGGTTTTAAGATTCTTTTTGCTCAATGGTTTTAAGATCCTTTTTGCTCAATGGTTTTAAGATCCTTTTTGCTCAATGGTTTTAAGATCCTTTTTGCTCAATGGTTTTAAGATCCTTTTTGCTCAATGGTTTTAAGATCCTTTTTGCTCAATGGTTTTAAGATCCTTTTTGCTCAATGGTTTTAAGATTCTTTTTGCTCAATGGTTTTAAGATCCTTTTTGCTCAATGGTTTTAAGATCCTTTTTGCTCAATGGTTTTAAGATCCTTTTTGCTCAATGGTTTTAAGATCCTTTTTGCTCAATGGTTTTAAGATCCTTTTTGCTCAATGGTTTTAAGATCCTTTTTTCTCAATGGTTTTAAGATCCTTTTTGCTCAATGGTTTTAAGATCCTTTTTGCTCAATGGTTTTAAGATCCTTTTTGCTCAATGGTTTTAAGATCCTTTTTGCTCAATGGTTTTAAGATCCTTTTTGCTCAATGGTTTTAAGATTCTTTTTGCTCAATGGTTTTAAGATCCTTTTTGCTCAATGGTTTTAAGATCCTTTTTGCTCAATGGTTTTAAGATCCTTTTTGATCAATGGTTTTAAGATCCTTTTTGCTCAATGGTTTTGAGATCCTTTTTGCTCAATGGTTTTAAAAGTGTTGCTCTTTTCTTTTTTTCATTCTTATCAATATAAGTTCATTTTATTAACATTTAAAGTTTTTTTTTTTTTTTTTTTTTTTTTTTTTTTTTTTAATGTAGCCAAAAATGTAGCGAGAGGGTTTTTAATCTGACATTTTTTTCCTTTACGTTTCTTCTTGGCTCTGTCGTTTCTCATCCCGAAACTTTTGCGTTTTATTAAGTTTTTTTTTTAAAATCTTTTTCTGTTATAGACAAATAATAAGAAAAACAAATAAATTCAATTATAGAACCTTATTTTTAATAATATATATATATATATATATATATATATATATATATATATATATATATATATATATATATATATATATATATATATATATATATATATATATATATATATATATATATATTCGTATGTGTGTATGCGTGTACATCAGCATATATTATATAAACGCACTTTAAATTGTACATATTTTTATAAGTGCTACATAGTCAAATTGCTCTTTACGCTACATCAACCAAGAGGAAAATCAGTTCCCCTAATTTGGAAACCTGAGACGATCTCGTTTAGCACGTGCAAATTATTCATTTAGAGAGTCATTTATTTAAACGTCTGAAAAAGAGAGAGAAAAAATATGCGTTGATAAATAAATTTAAAAATTCGCGCCATAAAGGACTCTGCTTCGCCTATCGGCTGTGCTTCGCCTCCAGAGACTTTAAGTTCGCCTCTGACCATCTCCAGAGTTGCCATTTTTTTATATTGTGACATCAGTCTGGCACGACTTATTAACGAAATAAATGATAAATAGTATGATTATTATTTAACCTTTACAGTTCTGTTTTTAAATCCATTGGTTTTAAAAGGCTTGATGGACGATCAGGAAGAACTGTGAGATAGATGCATTCGTATGTTTTTTTTTTTTTTCTTTCAAATTTTTATTTACGAGTTCATTCCTCACTTCCTTTAAAGTTTAGACCTTAATCAATGGAGGAAGCCTCTCTCGGAATCAAAACAGAGACCTTCGTCATACAAGTCTGATTCCTTATAACATAAGTTATGTTTGTGTGTTATTGTTCTCATTTATAATACGTTTGGCTTTCATATAACGGAAATTAACTTTGAAATCTGCCAGTCTAAAGTCGCGTGACTTATTATGCATTTTACTATAATAATAATAATAATAATAATAATAATAATAATAATAATAATAATAATAATAATAATAATAATAATAATAATAATAATAATAATAATAATAATAATAATAATAATAATAATAATATAATAAATAATAATAATAATAATAATAATAATAATAATAATAATAATAATAATAATAATAATAATAATAATAATAATAATAATATTATTATTATTATTATTATTATTATTATTATTATTATTATTATTATTATTTTTAGAAGTTTTTCAGCGTTATTTTAATAGCGGTTAACATTTCTCTTCCGATCACAGGATAAATGCATATACTAACTTATATACAGTAGGTCAGATGGATAGGGGGATTCATAGACAAAACGGGGATAAGCCCTTTTACATTTGAGTTTAAAATTCAAACTTCAACGACTATTTTCTAACGAAGTTCGTCCTAGAAACCTGCCAATTTTAAACATATAAGTTACCACGTTGTTAATTAATAAATTTTTTGAAGAAATATCATCGTTTTTCTTGTAAAACCTTTATCAAAAAATAAATAAAGACAAATATAATAATATTTGTTATTATTAAAATGAGACTGTTATTTATGAAGATATTTTAAATTTATTTGACTTTTTTTGGCGGCAAAAATATGGATTTTTGATTTTCCTAAATTATAACATTGATCTGAATTACAAAGTAATACTTTTACTATGTACCAATTTTCCAAAAAGTTTTTTCTTCTTAATGCTGACCGGTTTCGTTCGCAAACTTCTGACATCATCATAGCTTGGGTTCTAGAAGAAGAATGATTTATTTTTTAAGATGTTACGCCAAAAGTTAATCAAGATTCTAAATTTTGAAAAATTATTAATAAAGGGGATATTTAGTTTTGGAGCTTCACATGATTAATTCCGAATTTAAAATGATAAGGGTAAACGCTGGTATGTCCCATCTGCCAATCAATCGACGTATGGTCAGACTCGGGAAGTAAACTGGCACACAATAGTGACTAACTGAAAGGACATCACTCGTCTTCTTGAAGATATTTGGAGGATTTCATTATTAATTTGTTGCGATGTAATCTTAAAGTTTACTTTCTGAGTCTGACTGTACGTCGACATTTACTGGTCGCGCGACTGATTTATTGGCAGATGGGACATACCAGCGTTTACCCTTATCATTTTAAATTCGGAATTCCTCATGGGAAGCTCAAAAACTAAATATCCCCTTTATTAATAATTTTTCAAAATTTAGAATCTTAATTAACTTTTGGCCTAATATCTTAAAATAAATCATTCTTCTTCTAGAACTCAAGCTATGATGATGTCCGAAGTTTGCGGACGAAACCCGTCAGCATTAACAAGAAAAAACTTTTTGGAAAATTGGAAGAGAAGCGTCAACTGGTGATAATAATTATTATTATATATAATAAAAATAAAAATTACAATAATAATAATAATTACAATAATAATAATAATAATAATAATAATAATAATAATAATAATAATAATAATAATAATAATAATAATAATAATAATAATAATAATAATAATAATAATAATATTTATTATTATTATTTTTTTTTTAATTTGAAAAGATATCAAATAATATTGTGAAGGAAAACGAATAACTGGTGAATAATATATAAGAAACACTTTTCCCACTCAGTCTACCTTCGCCCCAGTATCTCCGTTCTCCTCCTTTGTCTCTGTTTTCCTCCTGTCTCCCTTCTCTCCCCGTCCCCATTCTCCCTATCTCCCTTTACCCCCCCCCCACTAACTTTTATTTTCAATTCTCCAAAGATTCTCACTCTCATTCCCTTAAATCGTCTCCATTGGTAAATGAGAGAGAAGAAAAAATAAGCAATTTGTGTTTCTTCGGTTTTAGCATCGATTGAACCTTTGACTTTTAACCGATTTCCTGATTTTGAAGCTTCAAAACAAACCCTCCTCTAACTTCTTACTTTATAACCACAATAATAATAATAATAATAATAATAATAATAATAATAATAATAATAATAATAATAATAATAATAATAATAATAATAATAATAATAATAATAATAATAATAATAATAATAATATTTGCTAAAAGTTGATAATTTTTTTACGTTTTTCTTTTGTTTTTATTATATGTGATTCACCAATTTATTTGGGTTTGAAATTGAAGTTCTAAAGTTTTAAAAAATAATAATGACTTAAAAAAGAGGTAAAGATGATGTATTATAA
This sequence comes from Armadillidium nasatum, assembly GCA_009176605.1. Classification (NCBI taxonomy): domain Eukaryota; kingdom Metazoa; phylum Arthropoda; class Malacostraca; order Isopoda; family Armadillidiidae; genus Armadillidium; species Armadillidium nasatum. The sequence goes on from SEYY01000289.1 coordinate 79,456, forward strand.
TATATAAATATATATATAATATTTTTATTATATTATATATCATGCGGAAGCTGTTCTGAAAATATTTAAAATTTTTATTATTACAGTTCAAAGGTAGAGAAGAATAAATTGTTTGAACCTTCGTTTGGGGATAATTTTATTTTTTTAAACTATGTAAATGGCTGCACAAGTTACACCTGCTTTTGTTCTTAGTTCCTCCAAACTCACTCTCTTCATCTTCGTCTTTTTTTTTTTTATTTGTCTTCCCGTTGTTGTTGTTGTTGTTGTTGTTGTCGTCGTCTTCGTCGCTATTGTTGTTGTCGTTGTTGTTGTTTTGCTGCTTGTTGTCGTTGTTTTGTTGCTCTTGTTTTTTGTTGTCGCTGTTGTCGTTGTTGTTGTTGTTGCTTGTTGTCGGTTGTTATTGCTGTTGTTGTTCTTTTGTTGCTGCTGTTGTCGTTATTTTGTTGTTGATATTTGGTTGTTATTCCTGTTGTTGTGTTGTTGCTGTTGCTGTTGTAGTTGTCGTTGTTGTCGTTATTGTTGTTGTTGTTATTGTTGTTGTTATGGTTGTTTTGTTGCTGTTGTTATTGTTGTTATCGATATTTTTTTGCTGTTATTGTTGTTTTGTTGCTGTTGTAGTTTTGTTGCTGCTGTTGTTGTTGTTTTGTTGCTGTCGTTCTTTTGTCGTCGTTGTTGTTATTTTTTTGTTGCTGTGGTTGTTGTCACTGTTTTGTTGCTGTTGTTGTCTTTGTTTCATTGTTGTTGTCGTCATTGTCATTGCTTCGTTTCTGCTGCGGTTGTTTTTGTTGTTATCGTTGTTTTGTTGTTGTTTTGTTGTTGTTGTTTTGTTGCTGCTGTTGTTGTTGTTTTGTTGCTGTTGTTGTCGTTGTTGTTGTTGTCGAATATTTTTTGCTGCTGTAGTTTTTGTTAGTGTCGATGTTGTTGTTGTTTTGCTGCTGTTGTTGTAGTTTTTATTGTTTTGTTGTTGTTGTCTTCGTTGTTGTCATTATTTCGTTGCTATTGTTTTTTTGTTGTTGTCATTGTCTTGTTGTTTTGTTGCTGTTATTGTTGTTGTTGTTGTTTTCTTGTTGTCATTGTAGTTTTTGTCGTTGTTTTTTGTTGTTATTGTTGTTGTTGTTATCGCTATTTTGTTGATGTTGTTGTTGCCGTTGTTTTATCGTCGTTGTTGTTGTTTTGTTGCTGTTGTTGTCGTTGTCGTTGTTTTGTTTCTGTTGTTTAATTTGTCTTAGTAATAATAATAATAATAATAATAATAATAATAATAATGTTATTATATTATTATATATATATATATATATATATATATATATATATATATATATATATATATATATATATATATATATATATATATATATATATTATATATATATATATATATATATATATATATATATATATTTTATTGTTGTTTTTGTTGTTGTTGTCGTTGTTATGTTGATGTCATTGTTGTTTTATTGTTGTTGTTGATGTAGTCGTCATTGTTTTGCTGTTGTTCTCCTCGTTGTTAGTGTTGAGGTCGTTGTTGTTGTTTTGCTGCTGTTGTTGTTATCGTTTTTGTTGTTGTTGTTGTTGCTAATTTTATAGTGTTATTTTTTTCCAGATATTTTGACTAATCTTTTGTTTTGTCTTTTTTTTCAGGTTCATTTATTATTATTATTATTTTAGTTTTGCTTTTCTGTGTATCTATTATTATTATTATTATTATTATTATTATTATTATTATTATTATTATTATTATTATTATTATTATTATTTCAGAAGCCAGGATAGACGATGAAATTGTTCTGAGAAAGAAATGGATTTTAGAAAGGAGAGAGATGGATCTGATGCTTCAAATCAAAGTTTTCTTTCCTTGGAAGAATCGCGTGAAGAATCACTCCTTCATTTTCGTTGGGACAATGACGGAGTCGTTGGAAAGATCTTCACATCAAATTCATCTTCCTCACAACACGGAAGATTCTCCTTGTTGGAAGGGTCTTTGATCTCGCCATTATTGGGCAAACAAAGCCAGTCTTTTTGTAATTGTAGGACCCGTAATGAGGATTTTTGTTCATGTAATAGGACACATAGAAACATCCTTTACTCGTGTCATGACCCCACAGCCAAAGATTCCTTCCCTTCACCTTGTGAACACACATCAAACCAATCAAGGCATAAACGGACGCAAGGCAACAAAACGAACCTTTACAAAGGTGAGGCAAAATTTAGCCTTTCATTTAAAACCATTTACCAAATGACATAATTTATCATCATAAAAGATACAACATTTCATCATCATCATCATTAATAATAATAATAATAATAATAATAATAATAATAATAATAATAATAATAATAATAATAATAATAATAATTATAATGATAATAATAGTCATTCTTCTTCTTCTTCGTAATATTATTATTATTATTATTATTATTATTATTATTATTATTATTATTATTATTATTATTATTATTATTATTATTATTATTATTTGTTATTATCATTATTATCACTTTTATTATTGAAAGGCTTAGAGAAAAAATCGCATAAAAAATATCTGCTCTTTCATGTGTAAATAAATCTTTTTTTTATTAAATGATTAATTTTTACACTGAGAAAAAAAGGCTTAAAAAAAGTAAGCCAAAAGAATCCTATTTAAAGTCTTTTATAAAAGGTAAAATAAGTCTTTCGCAAATCTGACCCACACTTATTCGCAATATATATATATATATATATATATATATATATATATATATATATATATATATATATATATATATATATATATATATATATATATATATATATATATATATATATATATATATATATATATATATATATATATATATATATATATATATATATATATATATATATATATATATATATTAGTGATGGCATCCGCATCCGCATCCGCATGCGCGGATGCGGAACATCCGCACAAAAATCAACATCCGCATCCGCATCCGCATCCGCATTTTCGAAAATTCAACATCCGCATCCGCATCCGCATCCGCATTTTGGAAAATTCAACATCCGCATCCGCATCCGCATCCGCATCCGCACTTTCAAAAATTCAACATCCGCATCCGCATCCGCATCCGCATCCGCACTTCTCCAAAATTCGACATCCGCATCCGCATCCGCATCCGCATCCGCAAATTAGAAAATATGACATCCGATCCATCACTAATATATATATATATATATATATATATATATATATATATATATATATATATATATATATATATATATATATATATATATATATATATATATATATATATATATATATATATATATATATATATATATATATGTGTGAATTGTAGATCAAGAGTGAGGGTGAAGGGAGAACTATCGGATTGGTTTAGCATAGGAGTGGGATTGAGACAGGGGTGTGTAATATCTCCATGTTATTTAATCTATTGATGAATGGTTTACTTAGAAAAATGGAGAGAGAAGGGAAGAGTATTTCGTTGAGAAATATGGAGGGTGAATGTGAAGTGAATGTTTTACTTTTTGCAGATGATGCGGCATGTGTTGGTGGCAGAATCTTGAGAAAAGATGAGAATACTTGTGAGAGAGTTTGAAGGGAAATGTGCAAACACAGATTGAAATTCAATCCAGCGAAGAATAAAGTTATGAGGATTGGAGGTGGGGATGAGGAAATGTGGAGGGAGGAATTGGTTTGTAGAAGTGTGAGAATGGAAACTTGAGGAGGTGAATGAATTCAAATATCTAGTAATGTTGGGTGGAAGGTAAGGGTGGGACGGAAAAAGGAATAAAGAACAGAGTGGTAGAAGGAATGAAAGTTTTGGGAGGCCTAAGAAAAGTATGGAAGAAAGGAAAAATTTCGAAAGAAATAAAGATAAGAATGTTTGAATGTATGTGTTCACCTTCTGTTTTGTATGTGTGTGAAACATAGACGATAAGTGCTCGGTCGAGAAAAAGTTCCAATATCTTTGAGATGAAAGATTTGAGAGCGATATATAAATTTGAGGAGGATTGATAGGATTAGAAATGAAAGAATAAGGGAGATGTGTAAATGGAAGAAGAGTGTAATTGATAGAGAGGAGGAGGATGTGCTAAAATGGTTTGGACATATGTGAAGAATAAAAGAGAACAGAATAGTTGGCAAGGTACGTAGATCCGATGTAGATAGGGGAAGGGTAGGGGGAGGGGAAGGCCGAAGTGGAGATGGATGGATGGAGTGAGAGTGATTTTGCTGGAAGGAATTTGAGTTTAGACGAGGGTAGAAGATTTGTGGAGACAGAGATGGAGGGAGGTGGTGAAAGCGTTGAAAGGTAAGAATAGTTATGTTCGTAAGGGAATTGTGGCAGGCACCACCTCACGAAAGTGGGAAAGGTGATAGTGAAATATATATATATATATATATATATATATATATATATATATATATATATATATATATATATATATATATATATATATATATATATATATATATATATATATATATATATATATATATATATATATATATATATATATATATATATATATATATATATATATATATATATATATATATATATATATATATATATATATATATATATATATATATATATATATATATATATATATATATATATATATATATATATATATATATATATATATATATATATATATATATATAATTAACATCCGCATCCGCATCCGCATCCGCATCCTCATCAAAATAACATCCGCATCCGCATCCGCATCCTCATCAAAATTAACATCCGCATCCGCATCCGCATCCGAACTTTTCGAAAATTCAAAATCCGCATCCGCATCCGCATCTGCACTTTCGAAAATTCAACATCCGCATCCGCATCCGCATCCGCACTTTCGAAAATTTAACATCCGCATCCGCATCCGCATCCGCACTTCTCCAAAATTCAACATCCGCATCCGCATCCGCATCCGCAAATTGGAAAATATGACATCCGATCCATCACTAATATATATATATATATATATATATATATATATATATATATATATATATATATATATATATATATATATATATATATATATATATATATATATATATATATATATATATATATATATATATATATATATATATTTATAGCCTGTTTCAAAATATTTTCAGTTTTATATATATAAACTTGATATGACAAATATCTAACAAGAGTAGTGATCCCTGAAATTATAAATGTTAATAACTATTAATTGAAATATTGAAGGAAAAATAATTTTTTCCTCTACAGACACAAAAAGAATTTTTGAGCAAATTGGAACAACCCTTTCCTTCTTATCCCACATAATTTCCTCGTACCTCACCTCATCTTCACAATAAACACTTGAAGCTTCTTTCTCGTCCTACACTGTGAAAGTTTCTTCTTTCTTACCTGTGAGTTCTTCCGTTTCCTTAATTTACTTTATGCACAACAAGACACAACAATAAACTATTATTTCTGGATATACTACAGACATATTCAGAGATGACAATAAGAATAATTATCGACTGATAACAATGTGCTGGTGTTTCAAGAACAAAATGAGTTTGTATTTTCATTTCCCAGCTTCCACCTCAGTAGTTGAGGATGAAAACTATTGGTTAAATAAGCCTAACGGCCTTTTCTTCATTTGCGTTCAATACAGCATTCTCAGGGACCTTCCTGACCTTTCCTTTGTCGGTTCACGGACCCACTCGGACCCCTAGACCCCCAGATTCGAAAAAATTTCAACCGGACTGAACCGCAAAGAAAATGGTCAGGAACGAGAGTGAGGTGAAACCAGAGATTTTACAAATTCAGGTAACTTCCTGATACCATTTTTGGGGGTTCACGGGGCCCCCCGTGGAGGCCCCTTTCCCAGACTTGAGGGCAATTTCAATGGACTGAACCCCCTAAAAATGGTGTCAGGAAAGAACTTGAGGTCAATTTGAGCAGAGTGATTTGCATTGCAAATCAAAATCCCGTTAGGCTTATTTAACCAATAGTTTTCATCCTCAACTACTCACCTCATTAGTGGTAAAGCTGAGTGTGCCACACAAACACTTTCTTGCTATATATTAAATTTTGCATCATTTGTAGAATATTGTAAAAATTCCGATCTGTTAAATCTCTCCTCAAATCTTACACAACTTAGTTTTCTTTTCTTAACCAACGCTTTTGTGTTAAGGAGTTCAAATACTACTATATTATCTCTCTCTCTCTCTCTCTGCTATCCTCCTGTTTCTTATTTAAATTTTTCTAAATTTTCATGGTTTAGACTTTTTTTTTTGAAATTTGTGACTACAATCTTTTCTGAGACTTATTAATTTCCTAAATCTTCTGACCACCCTAAGTTCAACTGTTTGAACTTTAAATCTAATTATTTCTCTACTCTATTTCATATCCATTCTCTAAAATCACTGTAATAAATGAATCAAGGTTCAGTTCTTTTATCAACTTCAAATCATTTGTCGCCATATTTCTAATCTTGGTTGCTAAATTCTGCATTCAGATTTTCTTTCTAAATCTTTCGTTTAAAGTAAAATAACCTCAGATTCATACTAAGATATTTGTAGTACTTCCTTACTTTAAATTATTTACATTTTGTCAGTTTGGAATGATTGATGCTCTCAATGGAAAACTCTCAAAATTATTTTGTTCCATATTCGGCTTTGGCTTAACCCAATACTTTCAGTCTCTACTGTTCCCGCTCCTCAGCCCTATTTTTTCTTAATTCGAAATGTGCATTCCACTTAAAATATTAACTTGAGTAAGTCATATCAATCTTTTCAATCTTTTCAATCTTATTAAAATTTGCCTTTAAAAAAATATCTTTTCAATCTTTTCAATCTTATTAAAATTTGCCTTTAAAAAAATATCTTTTTCAAAATGCCGAAACTGCTTATTCTATATTCCGGAATCACACACATAAAAAAAATTCATCTTCCTATAAAATTCACTAACCTTCTTGCTCTTTCTTATTACCATTCAATTTGGTTCTTAATAAAAATGCGTAATCTACCACCCAAATTTTGCTTCTTCAATTTTAACTCCTTTTTTTCTTTAAATGCCTTCTTAGCTGTTCTTCTCTATATTTGCTAAAACTGAATTTCAGCATTGAAAATCACCATCATTCATCCTCTACTATTTTTAGAAGAATCATCTGATATAATTTTCTTTCGATTCCTGTAGTCATTTACAGTATGACAAATAATGTGTTTTGCCCTGGAAATGGGATTTTATTTTCTCTGTATTCAGGAGTAAATTTCTGATATTTCTTAAGAGTCTCTCAAAATTCTTACTTTTAGACTTGTAATTGTATATTGTTTTGTCCTTGTTTATAAACTTTTATTGTGTAACTATGCCTTAAGCAGAAAGAAGCTCAAATACCACTTTATTTGTTCAGTTTATCCTGAAAAAGCTGATCTAATGTCAACTTTCTGAGAATCTCCATATTTCTTTAATTTCTATTTCTTTAAAAGTTTCTAAATCTGTCCTTATAGAGAAAATATTTTCTAAGTATCTTATTAATTCTTTTTACCTTATTTCGGTTCTCCAGCATGGTTCTCTTTCCAGACTAAGGAATATCTTCTTTTTTTCTATAAGATTTTAGTTCACAGCCATTAGAGTTTTTAGTGAAATTTTTTTGCTCTTGTACCTGATTGAAGAAAAGTTTTTGAAAGAGTCTGGAATAAGGCTTTGGCATTTTAACACCTCTTATTCGACTTTAATTTATCTATCTATAATTATGTTTCTGATTTCAGCATTGAAAATCACCATCATTCATCCTCTAAAACTATTAACAATGTTGTTTTTCTATTTTCTTTTCTGTATTTGATCTTTATCAGTAACCGTATTAATAGTATCACATTTTCCTATTTTTCCATTTATTTCCTAACCTTGTTTACTCTTGCCATTTTTTTAATCAATTAAAGAAGGGAAGTAATCTTGAAAGAATCCCTGATCATTTTTGTATATCTAATTGTGTAAAAATAAAATTTAGTCTTTCAAAAAAAGTTTTATTTTGAAAAGAACTTCAATATCTCCAGTTACATAAAACTCGAATTCTAAATCTTTTCTTCATCTTTTTATTATTTTATCATCTTGCAAATTTATTAATAGATAAATTGCTGATGAAATCTTTACAGCTGTTCTAAATAAGGTTTAGCCTATGAAAAAATTATATCACGCCAAGATTAGAAACCATTGAAAACAGCGTCGCTGTTAGACAATGAACAGAAGGTTCTACCACCGAGCTACGAAACCTCCTCGTAAAAGAATGCATAATAAAACAATTTTCAAGCTCTTCTACTTCAAATCACTGTAGCAACTCGGTACCTATAGGAGGGTGCTTGGAATGGTTTCGAATCCTGGAGTCAGGAATTTTTTTTATTGCTAATTTCATAGCAACAGTTGCTGTGCTCATGTTGGCGTTGCTTGACCTTGGTTGGTTGCTCCTGCAACCCAGGAACACCCAGCATAATGCCATAGTAGCCCCAATAGGGGTTCCAAGCACCCTCCTGTTGATTCATATATACACATATATATATATATATATATATATATATATATATATATATATATATATATATATATATATATATATATATATATATATATATATATATATATATATATATATATATATATATATATATATGAGAATGCTATTTTTTATAATATGTTACATTCCGGCGTCAGATTATTTTTTTTTTAATTTTTCAGGTTTGGATTTGAATAGTTTTTATTAAAGTTGAGACGCCTTAAAATTACGAGTACGTGACATTGCATCGCTGTGTATTTCTTTCTCTTTTGTTCTTCCTTTCTTTAGGGGAAAATTTTCATTTCTTTTCTCTCTTTTTTTTATCACCAGTTTTACGGACTTGTTTTCTTTAATAAAAATTTTCTTCTTCTTTAAACGACGATGTCGTTTGGATCTTTTAAGTTCAAAATATGTTTTATTTGTCTCGCTTTTGATCCTTCTTTGGCCTTGATCTTTCTCATACGTTTAACATTCCCCACAAGCAGATCAGTTACTCATTTATATATATATATATATATATATATATATATATATATATATATATATATATATATATATATATATATATATATATATATATATATATATATATATATATAATATATATATATTTATATAGGGTTTTCATGCTATCATCTTTGCCCTTTCCAACTCTTTGATTATAAGAGAGTTTCTAACACTTTAACGATGCTTAGTAGTTTGACTTGCCTGTTGTACTTCTTCGTCCGGAGGACGCAGATCGCATAACCGAGATGATTCTCTAGGAAATAGAGTAGTTGCCTCGTTCTCGTACTATTTATTCTTCGCAGGAATGACTTCAGGAATTACCAATGTCTTCAAACTTTAGGAAGTTAATCACTTTACATTTTTTTCCAGGAAATGTGAAAATCTATTCTTCGTGACATTAAAATCTTTTTTTTTTCTTTTCATAGGAAATGAAATAATCTTTCTGGTTCCTCTTTTTTTTAACACTTTTTCTGTTATCATATTGCAAAAAAATTTAAATCTTCAATTCCATTTTTCTTCCTCTTGATACTACTGACGGCAGTAATTGTTTTCTTACTTTCTGTTGAAATTGAACAACTTCGATCAAATCTTTGATGATTGTTCCACTCAAGGTTATTCAAGAGCTATTCCTCCTTCTCTATCTTCCTCCAACTCGTTTATGCTTAACAATGTAATTTATTCTAAATATATTATATCTGCTCTCTCTGAGATTAATACTAAAAAGGCGTGCGATCATGACGGTATCCCTTTTGTGATTCTCGTAATCGGTTTTGGAACTTACATGCAGCCTTGATAACCCATTTCGCCAGTGTTTATTTACTTCAATCTTCTTTTCCTCCTGGAAATATGCTTCAATCGACCTGTGCAGAGAAACAGGGAAGCCGCTCTTTCAAGTGTCTTTTGAATGTATTTTCAACAAGATTTGGAGCATTTTAAATCATTTAGTCTTATTTCAGATCGCCAATATGATTTCCGTAAGAAGCGCTCCTCTGGCCATCACCATTTTTATCTCTTACTTTTGGGTAATATTAGTCCTTTGTTCTTCAGATTTTCGGTTAATCCTTACTTGGGGCTAAGTCATTAAAAAATTTTTTTCGATAGAGTCTGGAATAAAACTATTTTTTAATAACTTTTCTATTTCGATATCTACCTTTTTTTTTCTCTCTCTCTCTCTCTCTATAACTATATATATATATATATATATATATATATATATATATATATATATATATATATATATATATATATATATATATATATATATATATATATATATATATATATATATATACTCTCTCTCTCTCTCTCTCTCTCTCTCTCTCTCTCTCTCTCTCTCTCTCTCTCTCTATATATATATATATATATATATATATATATATATATATATATATATATATATATATATATATATATATATATATATATATATATATCGATCTCAAATCAGGTTAGGAAACTAATGTTCCTCAACTCTTGTCTGCTATACATAGACCACTGGTCTTTTTCCCACCAGAGGTCTTGTATATATATATATATATATATATATATATATATATATATATATATATATATATATATATATATATATATATATATATATATATATATATATATATATATATATATATATATTTACTTACAGAATTACAAAAATTCCATTTATATATGAAGAGAATTAGACTATTGAGTGTGATATTGTTGTTGGCGATGTTTGTCCCTTTAACACTAAGTATGTCTCCACCACCGAACTATTCGCAATCGAAAATGCCCAAAACAAACTTCACTTGTTCCGACAAAGCCACGGGTGGGTATTATGCAGACCCTGAAGCAGAATGCCAGATGTTCCACGTCTGCGTCAGAATAAGTGATGATGAGGTTCGTACTTATTAAATTTTAATAATTTATTAATGGATTATGAACAATAAATATTTATAATAATAATAATAATAATAATAATAATAATAATAATAATAATAATAATAATAATAATAATAATAATAATATTAATATTATTATTGTTATTATTATTATTATTATTACTATTATTATTATTATTATTATTATTATTATTATTATTATTAATATTTATAATAGTAATTTAGCACATCCATATATATATATATATATATATATATATATATATATATATATATATATATATATATATATATATATATATATATATATATATATATATATATATATATATATATATATATATATATATATATATATATATATATATATATATATATATATATATATATATATATATATATATATATATATATATATATATATATATATATATATATATATATATATATATATATATATATATATATATATTTTAATTTTTATTCATTATAATTAAATGACATCCTCATCCGCATCCGCAATTATTAAATGCGGATGTTGCTGATGAATAAAACTTTGAAAGTTTTTAATTTGCTGCCTAATGCTTTGGATAGTATGAATAAGAAAATAATGGTTTTCATATATATATATATATATATATATATATATATATATATATATATATATATATATATATATATATATATATATATATATATATATATATATATATATATATATATATATATATATATATATATATATATATAAAATCTTCCTTTCATCCTACTATTCGCTCTGATGATTCTGTTGGTAACAATCCAACAGAAAAGGCTGATGTTCTCCTGTAATTCAATCCTGAACGACTCCGGCAATCCTCCTCCTACTTCTTCTTCTCTCAGATGTCCCATGCCTTTACCTGTAATTATATTTGATCAGGTGCATGGGCTTCTGAAATCTATGAACGTTAGGAAGGTAAACGGCCTGTGTGGCATTCCTCCTTCGGAGCTGGCTCCTTCCCTCGTTCAAGTTTTTTCTCTATGTCTCAATTCTAGTTCTTTCTCTCAGTGTTGGAAGCGCTCATTAGTCCAATCTATTCCGAAGAAAGGTAGCCTCTCTGATCCTTCTAACTATCGCCATATATCTCTCACTTGTATTCTATCTAAGATCTTTGAGACCCTTCTCAACTCTCATTTCTTAGATCATCTGGAATCCCTTCTTTCTGATCATCAGTATGGCTTTCGGTGTTCGAGGTCTACTGATGATATACTTTCCTATCTCACATATTTATGGTCTTCTGCCCTTAGGGACCACTGGGAGACTTGTATTTTGGCACCTGACATATCTAAAGCATTTGACCGTATATGACGTGCGCCACTGCTTTCCAAGCTCCCCCCTTTCTCTTTGCTTAATTATGTCTAGCTTTCTTTCAAATCGTTCCATTTCGACTGTTGATGGGGTGACTTATTCATTTCCTGTTAATAGTGGTGTTCCTCAGGGTTCTGCCTTGTCTTCTACTCTATTCCTTTTTTTCATTAATAATCTTTTCAACTGCTTCTTTAACCATTCATATTCCGCTGACTCGACCCTCCATTCTTCTACTCATTTCAAATCTGCTCAACTTCTTGAAATCTCCCTGTTAAAGACACCTTCTAACTTTTCTATTTCTTTCGACGGTTCTCCCGTTCCTCCTGTTGACAGTATAAACATCCTTGGCCTTCACATAAATTAAAAAATATCTTGGAAATATCACATCAAAATGGTTACTAGGGCTGCCTAAGAGAAGCTGGGAGTTATGTTTAGGCTGGGGGAATTTTTTACTTCTTTGCAGTTACTCCAATATACAAAGGCCTCATCCGCCCATGCGAGGAGTACTTCTTTCATATATGAGATGGCTCAGATTTCACCCGTCTTTTTGATAGTCAAAAGCTAAAAGATTTATAAATTGTTCCGCTCTTTTTTTAATTCACTTAACCCTTTATCTTTGCGACGTGACGTTGGTGCCTTGTATCTTTTCTATAGGTACCACATCGGCAGATGTTCGAGGGAACTGTCCAGTCGTATACCTCCGCCTTTACTACTGCCTTGTAGAACAAGACGAGCATTGTCTGTACACAAAAAATTTTGTGTGGACATAGGCAACTCCAGTCTTGTCTGCTGTGATGCCTCCGTCTTCTGTTTTGTGGAATTCTCTCTCATCTTCTGTATTTCCTGACGAATTTTATCTCAATTACTTTAAAGAGCACGTCTGTGCTCACCTACGAAATTTGCGTTAGGTTGGACTTGAAGGGGTTTTCTTATTCTCTTATTGATCTAACACCCCATCCTTGAATATAGCTCTGATTCTGAACGGTGGTGATGTGCATATATATATATATATATATATATATATATATATATATATATATATATATATATATATATATATATATATATATATATATATAATATATATATATATATATATATATATATATATATATATATATCCTCCGGTGGGCAAAGGCCGGATGCCTACCAATTTTCACCGGAGTTGGAAAAGTGCTATCCTGGTCGTTAGAGGACGACTTGTCCAGATACACGGCGTTTGAAAGTGTTCAAGTCAAAGGAAGCTGGGAAAGCACATAAAGGGAGTGTTTATTAATTATTTCGTATATTTGAAGGTTCCATTAATTTTAAGCAATGATGGATGTTGCCAAAGGTTTTTGATATCTTGTATTCAGAATTTTTAAGGTAAAATTCTAATGTAAGTAACAGAATTATAAAATTGATTGAGTAAACTACATATTAACATATATTTATATTAGAGAAACCAGTGACACCACCCGTAGAGACTTTGTTTTCCATGATTGAGATCTATAGATACAATAATCTTGCTAAAAAATTATGGAGTGAAACAAATAGAAATATGTAAAGAAGAAAACTAATAATTGAAATTCAATGTTCGAGAAATGAATCACCAAATGTATTTTAATTAAATGTTGGTAATACCAATTATTATTATTATTATATTATTTACGTTTGTCTTTCTATGCTGCAAAAATATTCCAGTCAGTCGTTGGGGTAAATTAAAATGTCCAAAAAAATTTTTTCAATCATTTTCTTATTGGAAAAATGTGAAGCTACTTTTCTCTGTGTAATGTGTCTTTTCTCTGATGGAAATTATGTTAATGTTAATGAATTTTTCTGATACTTCCCATCGATTTTTTGGGACATTATTTGTTATGTGACTTAATGGGGAAATCAATTAGGATGTTATCTTTCACATTTCTGACCCATTTTTTGTATTCTTTTGTGAATTTAGTTATTAAGTGTATCATAATTCCTAATTTCCAAATCTCTTCATATCTCTCTCGTATCTCTTATCCCAAAGAATCAAATTGTTTTCAAAGCCTCAAAAACTCAATTCTTTTTCTATTTCTATTCAACATAAAAAAAGATACAACATTTCGGAAACTCTCAAATCGAAATTTTCTGTTCAAAATATTCTAGTCATTTCCTTCTTAACTCCTCCCACAGAAGGGTCACAGAAGGGTCACAGAAGGATCACAGAAGGGTCACAGAAGGATCACAGAAGGATCAACATTCTTTGTGTAAACAAGATTGTAAATTGATTACAGAGAATGAAGAGCTTCTTTAACATTTCAAAAACCACTAATTAAAAAAATTAATATTTTTTTTTTTTAACATATTCTAAAAAAAATTTTTAATTGTTTATTTATGATGAGTCTTTTATTTCAATTGGAAAATTGTTATTATTATTATTATTATTATTATTATTATTATTATTATTATTATTATTATTATTATTATTATTATAATGCTAATTAATATCATTATTATTATTATTATTTAGGTAAAATCTTTCAGAAATATTTTGCTTTGTTATTCGTGTACTATTTTTCCTACAATTAGAAACAAAAGAATTTTGGAATTTTTTTTGGAATTTATTTTGGAATTTATTTTGGAATATATCTTTTATGTCATT
>SEYY01000289.1:99319-101819 GCA_009176605.1 Armadillidium nasatum
CAGTGGGGTCGTCTCAACCTTGTGAATTTCAACTCTTTAAAAACTCAACTTCTAGAAATCTCTCTCTCAAAGACACCTCCTAACTTTTCTATTTCTTTCGATGGTTCTCCCGTCTCTCCTGTTGACAATATAAACATCCTTGGCCTTCACATAAACAAAAAAATGTCTTGGAAACCTCATATCACAATGGTTGCTAGGGCGGCCTCAAAGAAGCTGGGAGTTCTGTTTAGACTGCGAGAATTTTTTTCTTCCTCGCATTTACTCCAATTATACAAGGGTCTCATCCGCCCTTGTATGGAGTACTGCTCTCATATCTGGGGTGGCTCAGGTTTCACCCGTCTTTTGGATAGGGTTGAGTCAAAGGCTAAAAGACTTATAAACTGTCCCGCTCTTTCTAATTCTCTTGATTCTTTATCTTTGCGACGTGATGTTGGTGCCTTGTCACTTTTCTATAGGTACTACAGTGGCAAATGCTCGAGGGAACTATCCAACCGTGTACCTCCACCTTTACGGCGTCCTCGCAGCACAAGGGTTGCAATGTCCGCGCATCAATTTTGCGTGGACATAGGCAACTCCAGGCTTGTCCGCTGTGGTGCCTCTTTCTTTCCTGCCACCTCTGTCTTGTGGAACTCTCTTCCATCTTCTGTATTTCCCTCTGCATTTAATCTCAATTTCTTTAAAGCCCGCGTCTGCGCCCACCTGAGAAATTTGCGTTAGGTGGGTACTGTAGGGATGGTTTATATTTTCTGGATTTTGTACTCTATTTACTTTCATTTTTATTCTTTTAACACCCCCTCCTTGAATAGGGCTTTGCCCGTGAGTGGTGGTGATGTGTAAAAAAAAATATATATATATATATATATATATATATATATATATATATATATATATATATATATATATATATATATATATATATATAATATATAATATATATATATATATATATATATATGTGTGTGTGTGTGTGTGTGTGTGTGTGTATGTGTGTAGGTAGATAGATAAATAGATAAATAGATAGATAGAAAGGGTATTTCAAAAATGAGCAATGAACGATTCCGAACTGAATCATCTTAGTGAGTGTTTCTGTTTTGAATCGTTGGCGTTGGTAAAAGACGTTTTTCATTTTTGATTTGACAAGGAAGGATTTTGGGAAACGACATCTTAAAATGCATATTACAGAGTGTCCATAAAAATTCTGCATTAGTATTTAAGTTTGAAAAAATTAGTTAATAAAAAATCAAAAGAGCGAGTTACAGTGGGAGATTACTGCAATGTTGGGTGAAATATTCAGAACACTTTTTTTTTTTTTTTTTTTTTTTAACCAAAATGTACGGGCAGAGCCCTTTTCAAGGAATGGGCACATAAAAAGAGAAAAGAGAAATAAAACCACCCAGACCTGAACCTAACGCACTTTCCTCAGGTGGGCACAGACGGAAACCTTGAAGAGAGGAAAATTAAATACAGGAGGAAAAAACAGATGATGGTAGAGAGTTCCTCAGAATAGAGATGACTGGAAAGAAGGAAGCACCACAACGAGCAAGCAGGGATTTCCAGCATCCACACAAATTTCGTGCAGAATCATGACACCCCTTGTGCAACGAGGGCGACGCCATGGAGGTGGAATGCGAGAGGTCAATTCCCTCGAGCACCTGCCATTAGAAACGGAAATAGTACCCCAACGTCACGTCTCAGAGATAGAGGATCAAGAGAGTTTGAAAGTAAACGACAGTTTATTAACTTTAGCCTTAGACTCAACCCTATCCATGAGAGCGGAGGAACTGGAGCATCCCCCCACCAAATGTGAGAACAGTATTGCATACAAAGGCGAATAAGACCGTTATATAATTAGAGCAACTGCTCAGAACAAAAGAATTCTTGCAACCAGAACAGAATTCCCAGCTTCTCAGAGGCCACCTTAGCAACCATTGTGATATGTGGTTTCCAATGCAATTTATTGTTTAAGTTTAGACCAAGAATGTTAATGTTATTTGTAGGTGAGACGGGAGAGCCATCGAAGAAGATAGGAAAGTTGGGAAGTGTTTTGGAGAGGGAGATGTGAGGAAGTTGAGTTTTTAAATAGTTGAATTTCACAAGGTTGATATGACTCCGACGGGAAATCCCATCCAGATTTGCAAGAATAGAATCGGAAAGTTGAAGACGAGAAGCAACTCTAGAAGCAAAACAGGGAGCAGATTTGAAACGAGTAGAAGAATGCAGAGTTGAGTCATCGGTGTGAGAGTGAACAGAGTTAGAAGTGCAGTTGAGAATATCGTTTAATGAAAAGTAAGAATAAAGTTGAAGATAAAAAAGAATCCTAAGGAACACCACAATTGACATGAAAAGAGGAAGAGGTCGCTCCATCTACAAGTGCCGAAATAGAACAATCTAAGAGAAAACAAGACAAGAGAAGGAGGAAACCGAAAGGAAGGGAGGTTAGAGAGCAATGACGCATACTATACTCTATCAAAAGCCTTGGATATATCAAGCCTCACCACAC
>SEYY01000289.1:109602-129602 GCA_009176605.1 Armadillidium nasatum
ATATATATATATTATATATATATATATATATATATATATAATATATATATATATATATATAATAATATATATAGTATATATATATATATATATATATATATATATATATATATATATATATATATATATATATATATATATATATATATATATATATATATATATATATATATATATATATATATATATATATATATATATATATATATATATATATATATATATATATATATATATATATATATATATATATATATATATATATATATATATATATATATATATATATATAATATATATATATATATATATATATATATATATATATATATATATATATATATATATATATATATATATATATATATATATATATATATATATATATATATATATATATATATATATATATATATATATATATATATATATATATATATATATATATATATATATATATATATATATATATATATATATATATATATATATATATATATATATATATATATATATATATATATATATATATATATATATATATATATATATATATATATATATATATATATATATATATATATATATATATATATATATATATATATATATATATATATATATATATATATATATATATATATATATATATATATATACATATATATATATATATATATATATATATATATATATATATATATATATATATATATATATATATATATATATATATATATATATATATATATATATATATATATATATATATATATATATATATATATATATATATATATATATATATAATATATATATATATAAAATAAAAATAAAATATATATATATATATATATATATATATATATATATATATATATATATATATATATATATATATATATATATATATATATATATATATATATATATATATATATATATATATATATATATATATATATATATATATATATATATATATATATATATATATATATATATATATATATATATATATATATATATATATATATATATATATATATATATATATATATATATATATATATATATATATATATATATATATATATATATATTCAGATGAATGACTTCAGATTTCTGTGTCCAAACGATACTGTTTTTGATCAACAAAATTTTATTTGTACAAACTGGTGGGAAATTGACTGTGAAAGATCAACGCGTTACTACAGCAAAAACGATCTCTTTCGCGTCAACGACCATCCACCAGAATATGAATACGAAAGTGTTAGTGAGAAAGAGAACTTAGAGTCTCCAGTTTATTATGAATACGTTTATGAATATGGTGAGCCAAATGAAAGCACTCAAAAAAGTGGTACTGAAACTGTTTCCCCAACAGGAAATCACAGGTTGAGTTTCGGAAAGAGTTCTCTAGAGCGGCCAATGGCAAGGGCTGTTGAGACGACTTATCTTGAGTCACCCACAGACAAAACTGTTTTTAAAGAAACAACCAAAAGTTTATTTTTAGAGGCTTCTACTTCCACTGTAATTGCTACAACGTTTTCTCCTTCACCTCAACGATCTTCGTACAAAAGTACATCAGTGAATTCTTTCCAAAATAGTGAATCTTTTACCCAAAAGAATTCCGAACAGACAACAACTTCTAAAACCACATCTAATATACCTCATCGACTTGCATTTAATTCTGTTTTAACTTCAGAGCGTAGTGTTTCTGAAGTTAACCCATCAAATGCTTTTAAAATACAGAGATTTAACTCTAGGGAAGGTTCCCCTTTCAAAGGCAAAGAAGTGGAGGAAACGACATCTCTTTATCAAAATGGAACTTCTAAGCCTATTTACGCTTCAGACGATCCATTCGCTAGTTATGACTGGAAAAGAGATTCCACTGGTGTAACGGCAAGCGCCAGAACGCGTTATGAAACTCTTTTTGGGGAAACAAGAAGGAGGGAGAGAAATTTCTCACCTAATATTGACAAAAGGGAAGATGTAAAAGAAAAGAGTTTGGCGTCAAATAATGAAAAGATGGATGAGAATGATTCTCTTACAGGTAAGCAAAATACCACCGATAATCAAAGAAAAAGGCGCAAGCAAAACCGTCAATCTCAGCAACAGAAGCAACAGTCAACGGAAAAACAGCAACAACAGAGCCAAAAACAGTCGAGTCAGCAACAGGACCAGAAACATAAACAACAAGATCAAAGCCAGCAGGATACAACCCCAAAACCTCGTCAGCAACGCCTGCAAAAACAAAATGAAGCAACAAATGATGCTTCAGCAACCAAAGCGAAGCACGAAGCCTTCTCGAACTTTCGGTTTTATAAAACGGCCTTCGGGAGGTCTTATTCTTCTGATGACTTCCTCGGCAGTAGCGAACAGAAAGAACCTCACAATCGTGTGTCCGAACCAGTTCTGTCGCAGAGAACTGCTTCAAGAAATACTAGGTATTCAATCTATGGATAGAAAATAAACCATTATTATTATTATTATTATTATTATTATTATTATTATTATTATTATTATTATTATTATTATTATTATTATTATTATTATTATTATTATTATTATTATTATTATTATTATTATTATTATTATTATTACCTTGTAAATATGTACAAAAAATTTGACTAACAATAATAATAATAATAATAATAATAATAATAATAATAATAATAATAATAATAATAATAATAATAATAATAATAATAATAATAATAAACTGATTTACTAAATAAATAATTATGAATATATATATATATATATATTAGAGAATTTTTTTTTTAATTGTCAAATTTCTAACTATTTAAATGTTTTTTCCAAGTATTGGAAATGTAAAATGTAAATTATGTAAAATCTAATTTTATTTTTTAATGTTGCATGGTGTTTAATAACAAAATTTAGATACAGTGTTTAATAAAATAAATAATATGCAATCAAAAACTTTTTTAGCTCAAAAATTATTTTTTAGAAATATTTTCCTTTTAAATTTTGATTTGTTTAAAAATTTTGATAAATACTTTACGGTATTTAAATAAGTTACAAAATGTTTTTTTAATTATTTCTGGCAAGGTTCAGACTTGGAATCTCGTATCAAACCAATGAAGAAAAGATATTTAAATTTTTTTAAATATCTTAAATAATTTTTTTTTTTTTTTTTAAAACTTATTTAAAAAGAAACTAATAATTTAATTTTATTTATGTATAATCTTTAAATTGAGTAAAACAATCTAAAAAAAAAAATTATATTTCTGCTTCGAAAAAATGGTCAAAATGGATTAGATTTTTGTCTAAAATTTTAGCCAAATTTTCAATTCGATTTGATTTATTGTCTTGATTTTATAAGAAAATCTTTAAAAATTGGTAATACATTTCTTAATATTTAGAAATTTAGAGTTTATATTTTAAAAAGTTTTAAAAATAAGTTTTGATTTTAACTTTATTTTCATTTTTAAAAAATTGTATATATAATTTTTTTTAACATAAATTATATTGTAATTTCAACTGGAAGTATAAATCACCCTATATATATATATATATATATATATATATATATATATATATATATATATATATATATATATATATATATATATATATATATATATATATATATATATATATATATATATATATATATATATATATATATATATATATATATATATATATATATATATATATATATATATATATATATATATATATATATATATATATATATATATATATATATATATATATATATATATATATATATATATATATATATATATATATATATATATATATATATATATATATATATATATATATATATATATATATATATATATAGAGGCTTTGTAATTATTGAAAATGTAATTAAAGTAATTTAATAAAAATGTTGAATGTTTCATAACAATGTTTATTTTTCTTGCCATAAAAAATTATTTTTAAAAAAGGAAAAAAATTTCTCTTTTTTTTCTTTAAAAATAAAATTTAGCGAAAAAAAAATGTTTGATTTTTAATCCATCTGTAAAAGAAAAAGAAATTATGAAAGGTGGTAATTATTATTATTATTTTTATTATTATTATTATTATTATTATTATTATTATTATTATTATTATTATTATTATTATTGTTGTTGTTGTTTTCTTTTGTTTTAAAATTGGAGAAATTCAACAGAATTTAATGAATTAAAACAAATTTTTTGAAAGTTTTATATTTTTAAATTAAATTTGTAATTACAAATAAAAAAAAATCCGAAAGAATGTATTAGAAAAAGAAAATTATTCATAAAAAAATGTTGCTTAAGTAAATAAAATTTATTATTTAAAAACAAATTAATAAATTTTTAAAAAATTTAAAATCATCTCATTCAGATGTTTAAAAAATTCGATCCGAGACTCTGCTTGTTTAATTTTTTTTTTGACTTTGAGAATTGCACTAATTCTTGGAAGAACATTCAGAATCACATGGAAGAATGAATTAACCTCTATCCTTCTGAATGTTAACAATTAGACACGTTTTCTATTCCTACACTTTTTGATAAATATTTTGTTTTCTAAAAATTGAGTCACTTTCGGTGCGAAAACAAATCAATTTTCCCTTCAAAATGACGTCACCACCTTTATCTAATATCTGGATATCTAATTGAGAATCCTCCAGAAACCTTTTTATATGACTAAATTCCTACTCAAGATTTAGATCTAAATAAACCGAACGTAAATTTACACATTTTTGTGGCCGCCATTAATTACTCAACGTTTATGTGCCTTTTTATATCAATTTTTAAATTTATTTTAAAGAATGTGTTAAAATGCAAATTAATTTTCAAAATTATTTTCCATTTTATTTATTTTTAAACATATGATATTTTAGAAAATTTTGGTAAAAACGTTCTACTGTGCCAATCGCTTAAATGATCTTCCAAAGGCTTGAAAAAGCCAGTACGAAATTGGCGCGAATTTAAATATTTAGGAAGATTATGGACGAATAGAAAACAGCTTAGATTATTACATGTCTTCTTATTCAAGCCTCTCTTCCTTTATTATAAAATTATATAATTGTAAATGGATATGAAATCTTGCACATAACATATGCATTTAATTTGCATATTACATTCATACTCCCGTTCGTCATCTAAAACTGATTTAAATGGGTTCAAAAGTTTCTAATTAATCAACAATGCATCTTGTTAATGGTTTATATCAGTAAGGATATAAAGGTAAGGTCTGGAAGATATGTTCAGGCAGGGAAGGTTTCAGCGTCACAATTTTTCGTCTCTTTTCAAGGCATGTGAAACTGATGGTAAAAAACATTTTGCCGCAAATTTTTAACTTGAATAATATTAAATTACAGCTTTTTAAAAAATTGAATCTTGGAAAGCAAAAACATTTGGTGTGTTAACTATTTTTTAAATTGAAATTGAAACTTTGATGTAAGATTAATTATAAAATTTTATTAAATTGGGAAAGATTATTTTTAAAAGACTTTTCAATTTTGGGTCAAATTTCGTCCATTATTCAAGATCTCTTGATTATAATTTGCAGCACCCAAAATTTCGAAGGTAGGGGCTGTAGCTCCCTCAGCCTCCCACCTGTGTACCACAATGTCTTGTCACACTATAAGAATAACCAAAGTGGAGGGTAGGAACTTTCTATCCTTTGGGTTGTGCCTAAAGAACTTTTATTTACAAGTCAGCAATTGGTTGGGCAAAGAACTGTTTCGATTTTATTAAAGTT
Source organism: Armadillidium nasatum (assembly GCA_009176605.1). Lineage (NCBI taxonomy): Eukaryota > Metazoa > Arthropoda > Malacostraca > Isopoda > Armadillidiidae > Armadillidium > Armadillidium nasatum. The sequence continues at coordinate 115,330 of SEYY01000289.1, forward strand.
AAAAACTTTTTAAGTATTTTAAGCTTGTATCAAATTTAAAGGTTAATTATAAATTTAAATTAAAATTTTTGCATTTTTCAATGTAAAATTTCAAGATAAAGTTCCAAATATAGTAACATTCGGAAATCAAATCCCGTAAAGAACAATGAGACGCTGCCAAGTGACAATCAACATTTCAGGTTTAAATTTTATTCTCTTTAGTTTTAAAACTGTTTCTCTGCAGTAATTTAGGCATGAATCTTTTTTTTTTTTTTCTTTTTTTTTTCAAGATAATATATATATATATATATATATATATATATATATATATATATATATATATATATATATATATATATATATATATATATATATATATATATATATATATATATATATATATATTTTTCTTTTATTTTACCTCTGGTGGGCAAAGGCCAGAGACCTACCAAATTTCCACCAGAGAAAGGAGCAAATCGGGATCCTGGTCAGATTAACGGTCGACATGTCCCGAAACATGGCGTTTGAAAGTGTGTAAGTCATGAAAAATTGGGAAAATAGATGAAGGGGTGTGTTCCAGACTTTACCAGTAGAGTACGTGTAAGACTAAGCATAGCGGTTAAGTCTGGGGTCAGAGAGTTGGACAGAGAAAGGATGAGACTGTGTAGAAAGACTGGTCGCACGAGCTCTTCTTAAAGGAGGAGGTATGCGACGAGAGAGTTCATAAAAGCAGTGTCCGTTGTAATAGCGATAGTATAGAGAAAGTGACAGAACAATTCGACGGGCAGAAAGAGATTGGAGAGAATTAGTGAAAGTAGGAGAGTTGATAAGACGAAAAACCCTAGACTCCACATTTTCTAGGAGAGCTGTATGAGTGGAACCACCCCAGATGTGTTACGCATACTCCCTAAAGGGACGAACAACGCCCTATAAAGAGCAAGCAACTCAAAACGCCCAACCTCTTAGAAGATTGTTTAGAAAGAGAAGCAATGTGATCTTCCCAAGAAAGATCACTAGAAAAAGAAACACCAAGAATATTAAGGACAGATGAAGGTTTGAGTTGTGTGTTTCAAAGAAGATGTCATAGTTGTGTGGAAGATTGTGTCGAGGAGAGAAATAGAGGAATTGAGTTTTTGAGATACTGAAAACCACCATGTTTTCTTTGCCCCAATTTGAAATGAGAGATAGATCAGAAGTTGGTCGCTCCAAGGTCACACTTCTTGCATCTATAAACTGTTGTAAAGAAGAGTGCCTTTCAAACTCATAAGGCTAATGAAAGGTAGAGTCATCGGCATAGGAGTGGATAGGAAATAAAGTAATAGAGAGAAGATCATTAATGAAAAGCAGAAAAAGTGTTGGGAATAGGAGAAATCCTACAGGAACACCCCTATTAATAGATTTAAAGGATGAACGGTGGCCATCTACAACAACTGCTATAGAAAGATCAGAAAGGAAATCAGAGAGAAGGCCACAGAGAGAAGGATAGACTCCGAAAGAGAAAAGTGTGGAAATCAAAGCTTTGTGTCAGACTCTATCGAATTTTTCAATATGTCTAGCGTGACAGCAAAAGATTTACCGAAATGCCAAAGAGCCGAGCACCAAGAGTAATAGAGAAGTGAAAGAAGCTCACCAGTAGAGTGTTTCTTACGAAAGTCATACTGGCGATCAGAGATAAGGTTAGAAGAATTGAAATGTTTCCAAATCTTCCTGTTAAGGATAGATTCGAAAACTTTAGAAAGAACGGAGGTTAAAGAAATTGTACGGTATTTATAGGGTTTAGATGGGTCAGTCCACCTTTTTTGGCACAGGCTGAAAGAGCGCACTTTTCCAGCAAGAAGGTAAAGTTGAACTAGAAAGACATAAACGAACTAGTTTACCAAGGCAGAGTTCAAGCTCGGAAGCACAAGTTTTGAGAACCGCAGGAGGAATGCCGTCAGGACAGTACCCCTTCTTAATGTTAGGCTCAATGAGAGCAGAAATGACGTTTTTAGAAATTCAAATTTTATGCATAAATGAACAGCTCCGGAATCGTCTATGGTTGAATTAGAGACAAAAATTTGAGCAAAAATTTATCATTAGAGAAAGGCAGAACAGCAGTTGAACCCTCAGAAGATACTAGAGGAAGGAAAGAGGAAGAAGCAAAATTAGAGTTGACATTTTTTATTATTATTATTTTTTTTTTTTTTTTTTTTTTTTTTTTTTTTTTTTGCAAAATGCCAGAAGGAGCGTGAAGAAGAGGAACTAGAAAGATTATTTCATTTTTAAGGAGAAAATTTTTAGTGTTACGAAGGATAGATTTTGCACGGTTCCGGGATGAAATATAAGTTGTGTGAGTTTCTGGATTTTGAAGACGACGGTAATCTCTGAAAGCAGCATCCCTGGGGCGGATAGCACGAGAACAAGCATAGCTAAACCAGGGTTTGTTAAGTTTAGTAGAAGGGAAATAATATGGAATGTACGCCTTCATGCCAGAGAGAATCACCTAGGTTATGCACTCTGCACACTCAGAAAAGTACAACATCAAGTTAGACCAGTTAGTTAGTGGCACTGAAATGCCAGAAACGTCTACTCGCCGAAGGCGGGGGCCGTTCTTGCGGAAGACTTGAAGAGACAGGACAAGATGCAGAGATAAGAAGGTTATCGGATGAACCCAGAGGAGGAAAGAGTTTAACAGCGTAAGGAGAAGGATAAGAAGTTAGGTAAAGATCAAGTATGTTTGGGTTCATCACCAAGGCGATCAGGGATACGGGTAGGGAGATGCACCAACTGCTCAAGGTTGTTCTGGATAGAAAATTGGAAGGCGAGTTCACCATTTGGATCATGGGAACTAGATGAAAGCCTTTGGCGGTAGTAAACATTGAAATCACCTAAAATGTTGATTTCGGAGAAAGGAGAAGAAGAAAGAATGTGTTCTATTTTGGAGTTAAGATAGTCGAAGAATTTTGGATAGTCTGTAGAGTTACGAGGTAAGTAGACAAAACAAATGAATTTAGTTGTAGAGTTACAAGAAAGATTAAGCCATAAAATAGAGAATTCAGAGGTCAGAGACAGGAGAACTGACAACATCATTGTGCACATATGCGCAACATCCGCCTTGGCTGAAAATTGAGGATAGAGACAGTAGGAGGAAACAGAGTAGGGTTTTGCTGTCAGAGCACTCAGACACCTGAGTTTCAGTTAAGAACAAGAGATGAGGTCTAGAAGAAGAGAGGTGGTGTTCGACAAAATGTAGATTAGACAAAAGACTGAGAATGTTGCAGAAATTAATGAAATAAGAAGACCGTGCACCAGGGCAAGTCGGCAACAAGGTCTTGGTGGCGCCAAACCCATTACCGGAGGCCACCAACTCGCAAGTGGAGATGGGGGAAGGAGTGGATGAGGGGCTATATTTGGAATCCTTTCATCTTGGATTCTCCGAGGCATATTTGTGTTTCGCCATTTTTTTTATTTATTTAATAGGTAATGCAGGTGTACGTGCTTGTAAATTTGTAGGATACATGTGAAGAAGGGGGAAGGTTGTGGGAGAATAGTTACTCCATTGGGAGCCAAGGGTACACTAGAGACCTCTGAGAAGATGAAACGCAAAAAAAAAAAAAAAAAAAAAAAAAAAGAACCAAAGGGGAACGGAGTGAAACGGAATGGTCTAGCCCACCTTATCACCCCGCGTGTTAAGCCCAATGGGTGGTACTTTCATCGCTTCGGACTGCGCTACGTCCTCCCCCTATATATATACACACACACACACACACACATATATATATATATATATATATATATATATATATATATATATATATATATATATATATATATATATATATATATAATATATATATATATATATATATTAATCAATGTGAAAGCTATATATTTTGCTTTAAGCTACTTTTCATTTTACTTTCGCATTCGCAAAAAAACAAAAAAAAAACAAAAAAAAAAAAACACCATGATGGCTTAGACCAAACAACCCTTGTTGAGTCAAAGGCTAATAGACTTAAAACTGTTCTACTCTTTCTAATTCACTTGGCTCTTTATCTTTGTAACGTGACATTAGTGCCTTGTCTCTTTTCTATAGGTACTACAGCGGCAAATGCTCGAGAGAAATATCCACCCGTGTACCTCCACCTTTACGTCGTCCTTGTACCACAAGGGGTGCATTGTCTGCGCATCAATTTTGCGTGGACATAGGCAACTCCAGGCTTGTCCGCTGTGGTTCCTACTTCTTTCCTACCATCTCTGTTTTGTGGAACTCTCTCCCATCTTCTGTTTCTTTCTGAATTTAATCTCTATTTCTTTAAAGCCCGCGTCTGCGCTCACCTGAGAAATATGCGTTAGGTGGAACCTAAAGGGGTTGTTTTTGTATTTTATTTTTTCACTCTTTTACTTTATTTTTATTATTCTAACACCCACTCCTTGAATTGAGCTTTGTCCGTGAGTGGTGGTAATTTGTAAAATATATATATATATATATATATATATATATATATATATATATATATATATATATATATATATATATATATATATATATATATATATATATATATATATATATATATATATATATAAACCAAGGAAAGGGAGTTTTGAGAGCAGCGACGTATGCCATGATAAGTGAATGAGTTTCCAAATTACCGAAGAAATGAGAGTTAAGAATAATTTCAAAGACTTTAAAAAGATTACAAGATTCAAAACTATAGGACAATACTTATAAGATTCAGAGTTGCCACCTATGAGATCGACTGGAAATACGTGCGTTTTCAGCGTTGAGGAAACGTATTAGTGTTAAGGCATAGAAAATAGAATGAAAAGAGAATAGGAACCAGCTCGGAAGCACACCCCTTGAAAACACGTGGAATAATTCCATCCAGGTCACTGGTCCTTCTAACATTCGAGATTTTTGGATGATCATGCGAAATTACAGATAAGGATATGGGACACCTGAGAGAAGGAGTAGGAGGAGTAATGCCGGAATTGTCCAAAGTAGAATTAGACACTAAAAAACATTAGGTCAAAGAGATTAGTTTTTTCATCAGGAGTGTTAAGTAAAGAGGATTTTCAGAAGTTATTTGAGATATTTTTGACAAAGAGTCAGAAATATTTATCAGCAGGAGAACCAGAGAGATCAGTGCACTTCATTTTAATGAAAGTACAGTTGACCGGTCGAATAATATCCCTTCAACAATTACGAACAAAATAAAAATTGATAAGAGTAATAGAAGGACGGGAATTTTTCCAATCCATAAAAAAATGTCCATAAATTTCACTGAAGGTTTTATAGGGCCTACGTAAACCACATAGGTTTATTTTGGCACAGAGGAGAAAATCATATTGGTAATGGTATGGATCTTAAGCAATATAACCTATCAGCATAATAAAATTTGACTTACGAGATTAATTTCTATATCAGCCAATAGGAATCTTCCTATATATATATTATATATATATATATATATATATATATATATATATATATATATATATATATATATATATATATATATATATATATATATATATATATATATATATATATATATATATAGCTGTCGGCTAGTCCTGATGCACAGTCTATTTTTTTCATTAATTTCCGCAAAATTCGCGGTCTATACTCCAATTTCCACTTTGTTGAACATCACCTCTTCTTCTAGACCTCACTTCTTATTCTTGACCGAAACTCAGATGTTTGAGCGCTCTGATAGCAAACCCATTTCTGCTTCCTCCTATACTGTCTCTATCCTCAATTTTCAGCCAAAGGCGGTTGTGTGCATAAGTGCGCAACGATGTCGCTTGTTCTCGTGTCTCTAATTTGGAATATTCCGAATTTTCAACCTTATGTCTTAGGCTCTCTTGCCATTCTACGACTAAATTCATTTGTTCAGTTTGTTTATCTCCTAATTTTACTGACCATCTTGAATTCTTCGACTACTTAAACTCCAAAACAGAGCACATTCTCTCTTCTTCTCCTTTCTCTGAAATCATCATATTAGGTGATTTCAGTGTTCACCACCGCCAATGGCTTTCTTCTAGTTCTCATGATACAGCTGGTGAGCGTGCCTTCCATTTCGCTATCCAAAACGACCTTGAGCAGTTGGTGCAGTTCCCTACTCGCATCCCCGATAGTCTTGGAGATGAACCCCACATTCTAGACCTTTTCCTAACTTCTAATCCTTTTCCTTATACTGTTAAACTCTTTCCTCCTATGGATTTCTCCGATCACTTTCTTATCTCTGTATCCTCTTCTATCTCTTCAAGTCTTCCGCAGGAAAGAACACCTTCTATTGATAGGAAACGTTTGTGGCACTTTGGTGCCGCAAGCTGGTCGGACTTGTGGTCGTACTTCTTCGATTTCCAGTGGAATGATTACTGCTTCCGTGGTAGGGGTCCCTCGGAGTGTGCAGAACGCATTCCCGAGGTGATTCTCTCTGGCATGGAGGCGTACATTCCATTTTCTTTCACTTCTACTAAACCTAACAAATCTTGGTTTAACTCTGCTTGTTCTTGCGCTATCCGCCGCAGAGATGTTGCCTTGGGATTACCATCGTCTTTAAACTGCAGAAACTCACGCTACTCATATTTCATCCCGAAATCGTGCAAAATCTATCCTTTGTAACACTAAAAACTCTTTTCTCCGTAGAAAATGCAATAATCTTTCTGGTTCTTCTTCCTCATGTTCTTTCTGGCATTTTGCAAAAAATGTCAACTCTAACATTGCTTCTTCTTCTTTCCCTCCTTTAATATCTTCCGACGGTACAACTGCTGTTTTACCTTCTTCTAAAGCTGAACTCTTCGCTCAAACTTTTGCTTCTAATTCAACCTTAGACGATTCCGGAGCTATTTCTCTCCTTCAACCTACTGTAACTCAATTGTGCCTAAAATTATAATTTCTTCCAAAGATGTCATTTCTGCTCTCTCTTAGCTTAATACTATGAAGGTGTACGGCCCTGATGGTATTCCTCCTGTGGTTCTCAAAACTTGTGCTTCCGAGCTTGCACCCTGCCTAGGTAAATTTTTTCGTCTTTGTCTCTCTACTTCAACCTTCCCTTCTTGCTGGAAACGTGCGCTCATTCAGCCTGTGCCGAAGAAGGGGGACCCCTCTCAGCACTCCAATTACCGTCCTATTTCCTATTTCATTCTCGATAAGTTTTCGAATCTATCCTTAATTCTTCTAATCTTATCTCAGATAACCAGTATGGCTTTCGTAAAAAACGCTCTACAGGTGATCTTCTTTCCCTTCTCTCTGACACTTGGTCATCCGCTCTTCGGCATTTCGGTGAATCTTTTGCTGTCGAACTGAACATATCGAAAGCTTTCGATAGAGTTTGGCAAAAAACTTTGATTTCTTAACTTCCCTCTGTAATCTTCTCACTAATTTCCTTTTCGGTCGTTCTATAGCAGCTGTTGTAGACGGCCACCGTTCTTCCTTTAAATCTATTAATAGTGGTGTTCCTCAGGGTTCTGTCCTATCCCCAACACTTTTTCTATTTTTCCTTAATGACCTTCTCTCTATTACCTCATCTCCTATCCACTCCTATGCTGATGATACCACCCTTCATTACTCCTTCCAGTTTGGAAGACGCCCCACCCAACAGCAGTTGATAGACTCGAGGAGGGTATCCTTGGAGTAACTAACCTCTGATCTTTCACGTATTTCAAATTGAGGCAGAGAAAACATGGTTGTTTTCAATGCCTCAAAAACTCAGTTTCTCCATCTCTCCACTCGACACAATCTTCCACACAACTATGATATCTTCTTCGAAAACACACAACTCAAACCTTCATCTGTTCTTAATATTCTTGGCGTATCCTTTTCTCGTGATCTTTCTTGGAAAGATCACATTACTTCTCTCTCTGAACAAGCTTCTCAGAGTTTATTTGTTCTGAGGCGCCTTCAGAATTACTTCACGCCACCCCAGTTGCCTGCTCTGTATAGGGGTGCTGTTCGCCTTTGTATGGAGTATGCGTCGCACATCTGGGGTGGTTCCACTCATACAGCTCTCCTAGAGGAGGTGGAGTCTAGGGCTTTTCGTCTCATCAACTCTCCTGCTCTTACTCTCTTCAATGTCTTCAACTGCTGTTTTACCTTCTTCTAAAGCTGAACTCTTCGCTCAAACTTTTGCTTCTAATTCAACCTTAGACGATTCCTGAGCTATTCCTCCTCCTTCAACCTCCTCTAACTCAATTATGCCTAAAATTATAATTTCTTCTAAAGATGTAATTTCTGCTCTCTCTCAGCTTAATACTAACCCTTCGAATTGTTGCTTCACTCTCTCTTTACTATCGTTATTACAACGGATACTGCTCTTCTGAACTCTCTCGTTGCATACCTCCTCCACTGAGAAGAGCTCGTGCGACACGCCTTTCTACACAGTCTCATCCTTTCTCTGTCCAACTCTCAGACCCCAGACTTAACCGCTATGCTCATTCTTACATATACTCTACTGATAAAGTCTGGAACACACTCCCTTTATCTGTTTTTCCAACTTTCTTTGACTTGTACGCTTTTAAACTCCGTGTATCTGTACATGTTGGCCTTCTTCGATCCGGATAAAATTTTTCCAACTCCGGTGGAATTTGGTAGGCCTCTGGCCTTTGCCCACCGTAGGATATATATATATATATATATATATATATATATATATATATATATATATATATATATATATATATATATATATATATATATATATATATATATATATATATATATATATATATATATATATATATATATATATATATATATATATATATATATATATATATATATATATATATATATATATATATATATATATATATATATATATATATATATATATATATATATATATATATATATATATATATATATATATATATATATATATATATATATATATATATATATATATATATATATATATATATATATATATATATATATATATATATATATATACTAAGAGGGGCCAGAAACATGAATTAAAAGAAGATCTAACCAATTCCAACCTAAGGCAAATCTCTCAGGTGAGCTCGGAAGGAGCCTTAAAGAGAGAGAGGAAGATTAAATGCAGCAGGAAAAACAGATGATGGCAAAGAGTTCTACAAAACAGAAGTGGCTGGAATGAAAAAGGCACCACAACGGATAAGCCTGGGGTTTGATACATTCACACAAAATTCATGCGAAAGCATGGCTCCCCTTGTACTGCGAGGACTTCGCAATGGTGGTGGAATACGAAAGGTCAATTCCCTCGAACAACTGCCGTTGTAGTACCTTTAGAAAAGAGATAGTGCACCAACGTCACGTCGCATCGACAGGTGGTCAAGTGATTTTGAAAATAGCAGACAGTTTATAAATCATTTGGCCTTAGAGTCAACTCTGTCCAAAAAAAAAAAAAATAAATAAATAAAAAAAAGGTGGAACCGGAGTCCTCCCAAATGTGAGAACAGTTCTCCATACAAGGGTGGATGAGACCCTTTAATAAATGGAGCAACTGTTCAGAAGAAAAAAATTCTCGCAATCTGAACAGTATTCTCATCTTTTCTGAAGCCGCCCTAGCAACCATTGTGATATGAGGTTTCCAAAAAAGTTTATTATTTATATTCAGGCCAATAATGTTAATGTTATTCACAGGTAAGACGGGAGAGCCGTTGAAGGAGATAGGAAAGTTTTGAGGTGTTTTGAAGAGAGAGATGTGAAGAAGTTGAATTTTTAAAGAGCTGAATTTCACAAGGTTAAGGCGACCCCACCGGGATATCCTGTCTAGGTCAGCAAGAATGGAGTCAGAAAGTTGAAGATAAGAAGAAGCACTAGAAGCAAAGAAGGGAGCAGATTTGAAATGAGTAGAAGAATGGAGAGTTGAGTCGTTGGCATAAGAATGAACAGAGTTAGAAGTGGAGCTGAGAAAGTAGTTAATGAAAAGTTAGAATAAAGCTGGAGATAGAACAGAACCCTGAGGAACACCACAATTGACATGAAAGGAAGAAAAGGTCGCACCATCGACAATTGACGATATGGAACGATCTGAGATAAAACTAGGCAATAGTAAGCAAAGAGAAAAGGAAACCCAATGGAAGGGAGCTTGGAGAGAAGTGACGCATGACACACTGGGTCAAAAGCCTTGGATATGTCAAGGACCACCACACAAGACTCCCCATAATCCCTAAGAGAAGAAGACCATAAATCAGTAAAATAGGAAAACATGTCACCAGTAGACCTTGAAAGTCGAAAGCTGTACTGATGATCTACAAGAAGGGAGTGAGACTCCAGATGATCCAGAAAATGAGAGTTAAGGAGAGTTTCAAAGATTTTAGACAGAACACAAGTGAGAGTTATAGGACAATAGTCAGAGGGATCAGAGCGGCTACGCTTCTTCGGGATCGGCTGAACATGTGAGAGCTTCCAGCATTGAGGAAAGTATTAGTGTTAAGGTATAGAGAGTAAAGTTGAACAAGGACAGGGGCCATCATAGATGTACACTCCCTCAAAACACTAGGAGGAATGCCATCAGGACCTCTGGCTTTCCTGACGTTAATAGTTCTCAGGGTCCAAACACCTGATCATGTGAAATCACAGGTGATGAAAATGGTGAGTTAAAACAAGGAAACCTGAGAGGAGAAGGAGTAGGATGAGGGGAGTCAGAATCGTTCAGTGTTGAACTGGAAGAAAAAAGGAGGCCGAATAGATTTACCTTTTCTGAAGGTGTATTTCCAACAGAGCCATGGGGTCGAATAAGAGGAGAGTTATTCCCTTATAATTTTTACACATCTTCTTATCCCCTTTTCTTTATATATAGGCACTATACAAACATCCTGACATTCCTAAGACACTCTCCCTTCCTCCCAACACACATTAAACATTCTAACCAGCCAGTTAAACTTCAGCTCCTTCTCATCATTTCCTTATAAATACCGTCCAACCCTGCCTACTTTCCCTTTTTCACCTTCTTCACAGCTACTTCCACCTCCTCTCTACTAATACTCCTTTCCTCTCCTCCAGTCACTACTTCCCTGTTATTCCTTACCAGCTCCCCCTCTCTAATCACTCTGTTCTCATTCAAAAATTCACTAAAGTATTCCCTCCATCTCTTTCCCACATCTTTCTCTCCTTGTATTAGCTCACCATTTTCCCCTTCTCATCTCTCCCTCTCCTCATTCTAATAATAATAAAATTCACTAAGTTTCTTTAAAAAATTCAACATCATCGAATTTTTGAAAAGACATCCACTAGAATGGAATAATTTAGAGGATTATAAAAAAGGGAACAAAATAATAGAATAACTGAGTTATTAAAACGACTCACCTGAAAAAGGAATAAAGCTAATGCAAGAATTTAATGACAAAATAACCAAATATGAAGACCAGAAGCAACTTCTATTAAAGGCAACATTTTTTTTGTATTATCATTATTATGCTTTTGAAATAATTTCGAAAATATTTAAATTATAGGTTAGGTACAATTTAATAATTATTAGTTATTTTAAAAATGTTTTCCAGGCTGTTTAAGATTACCGAAGGAACTATCCAAAAACAACATTACCTGTGCTACAGAAACCTTTCAATTAGTATTATTCAAGTATGTTTTAGCAATTTTCTTAATTAATAAAAGTAAATCCTTTATTGAAACGTTAATATTTACCAAATACATTATATTTTTATTTTATTGGTATTAAAGGCAACAGTCTTTTCACAATAAGCACATGTAAATTTTATAGTTTAGCTCTTGACTTTAATTCCTTTTTGGAAGGTAGTATATTTTATTGTAATATTACTTAAATAAATAATGAAAGGAAAGAGGCCTACAGACGGAACCAGTAAATTTTTTTTGATTTTCCTTTGCATTTCAACAGATTTTAATTGCAAGTCGTCGCGAGTTAATGTCAATTAATTCACTCTCAAATTTGGAGAATATTACTTGTATAGGAACTCAATGCGGGGCGGCGTTAACTGAAATTTAGAAATTAACAAATAAGTGGCACCCAATATATATATATATATATATATATATATATATATATATATATATATATATATATATATATATATATATATATATATATATATATATATATATATATATATATATTGCATGTCCAGAGGTAGTCCCAGCTCACTGCAGAGCTGTCAGCCTAGGTTGGAGAGCCAACATCGGGGATTGTGCCTAGACGAAAAGAAACAAAAGAAACTAATACTGAAGCAGTTGAAGAAGGCGATTAATTAAATATTGTGGTAAAATTCAATGCTTGGAAAATAAAAATAGCACCAATATACTGGATACTGAAATACTGGATAACTTATCTCTAAGCTTTGTCCTTTGTCAAGTGTTGGGAAGAATCGTTGGTGAACAGCTGTCACACTAAAAAAGTTAATCAATGGGTGGTTTGTCCACTAGTGGTGACAATGAGACAGAGCTGACACAAAGACGCTGGTTCTTTATATGTATAATTGCAATGTGGGAGAGTTTGGTGTGGCCTATGCGATGGCGAGCAAGGTTAACCTTCTGGGATCAGTTGAATCTTCGGCAGGAAAACCAGTCGCCCATGTAAGGATAGAGCTTAGTTTCCTGTTGGTTAAAAGTTCAACAGTCTTGCAAGTTCGAAGACTCGACGAAGTGCAGCCGTGGGAAGAAAGCTATTACCGAGAGAAGTTTGTAGGCAGCCGGAACGTACTTTCGCTATGAAGGGTTAAAGGCATCACCATCAGCTCTCTCGTTACCCGCTACATACACATGCGACGGGGTTTAACAGAAGCAGACTTATAGGTTCAAAACACACGCGCACACACACACACACACACACACATATATATATATATATATATATATATATATATATATATATATATATATATATATATATATATATATATATATATATATATATATATATATATATATATATATATATATATATATATATATATATAATAATAATATAAAAATAAAGTTAATAAATAACACAAATTACAAATTGTTTTATTGAAGATGGTGGAATTTATGAAATTTAATTCATTAATAATAAATAACAATATTATTACTAATAATTTATTTTTTAATATTTGCACAGCAAAAAGGTTAAAAGGATAATATTAGTCCCATACCCACATCCTGAAGGTGACCTTCGGAACGCATTCATTATAAAAATGAGTTGCATTGAACTCGGAAACAGTGGCAGATTGGATAATTTTTTTTCAGCACAGTCCTTATCCTTCCCTAGGGTCTTTCACCCTGGTACCTATTTGCTACTAGGTGAACAGGTGCCGCACTCCTTAGAGTTCGAACCCAGTTCATCGGAGTTTAGTTTAGCATCTCAGTCATTAGGTCATTGTGGCAAGTTATATATAAAAACTGATGAAAAATTTCCTTAAGAGATACTTTTGTATTTTCATATCAAATTAAAAAAAAAAAGTAATTTGTAATTTTAACATAACATTTGAGCTTCAATTTCAGTAGAAAAAATTAGTAAACTGCTCAAACTTTACATAACAATGACAATGACAATAATATCAATTATTCTAATTTCAAGAATACAATAAAGAACTTTTTTAAATTACTAAAAAAAAAAATTAAGAAATGACAATTTACGGCATCATTGCTGAAGCCTTGTAATTAAATGACACTTTGAATAAAAAAAATAAAAAAATAAAAAAATAAAAAAAAAATATGAAAATAATAAAACATGAAAAAAAAAAAAAAATTGGCACCAAACAAGTGACACATTTTCCAAATAATAATAATAATAATAACTTACAAAAAATATATTGTAAAAAATAATCATATAAAAAAGTATTTACAAATAATATAAAATATTACAATTCTAAATTCCTAAGAGAAAATACGAAATAATCACTCATATTTCGCACCCAAAATATTAATTTACATAATTTGAAAATATTTCCCTTTTAAAAGAAGCTTCAACTTCAGTTTGTCCACTTTAATAATAATAATAATAATAATAATAATAATAATAATAATAATAATAATAATAATAATAATAATAATAATTTTTTATTTTTTTTTTTATTCCATATTACATATATATATATATATATATATATATATATATATATATATATATATATATATATATATATATATATATATATATATATATATATATATATATATATATATATATATATATATATATATATATATATATATATATATTGTTAGGGAAAGAGCTGAATATAGCTCAAATTAGAAGTCTATGCCATCATTCTTCCTTTTGCGCTTTGATTTTCTTGACTAGAAAAATGGAGACATTAAAATAAGCTAAAAAAAAAGTTCAAAAAAATGACACCGGAAAAAGACT